>RAOV01000033.1:0-282305 GCA_009806015.1 Neurospora sp. CHS-2018b
AAAAAGAATTGAAAAAAAAAAAAAATAAAAAAAAAAAGAAAAAAAAAGAAAAGAAAAGAAAAGAAAAGAAAAGAAATTGAAAAAGAAAATCAAAATTAAAAAAAAATTAAAAAAAAAAAAAATATATATATAAAAATTTAAAAAAAACCCACAAAATAAATATTTTTTTTTATAAATTTAACTAAATAAAAGAAGTAAGTTAAAAAAGATTTAAAGAATTATTAAAAAAAGAATAAAAGTAAAAGTAAATAAGGAAGATAAAATAGGGGAAAATTAAAATTAAAGAATAATATAAAATATTTAAAATGAATTTTTTATTTATTTAAATTTCCTTTTTAAAAAAAATAAAGAACCTTAAAATATTTTTAAAAATATAGATTCTTAAGCGCTTCACTATCTTCGTTGGGCAATTTAGGCTCCGCCCAAGGAAAGACAATGTTATATATTAATGGGTAAAATAAATTTAACGTTATAAAAATATATTTATTTTATTTTAAAGGGGCCCTCCTAACGAAAGTATAATTTATTATAAGGGCGGCCGTTAGCTAAATTAATTATATTTAGTATAATTAAATCTCTAAAGTAATATTTTAGTATATTAGAGCGTTTTTCGTTAGTATTAGCCTTATAATAATCTTATACCTTTTTAATCGAAGTACGTATATAGTCCTAAATAGCCTCGAATTAAATTACTAATTCGTAGGCTTTTAAATACTCTTTCTATTAGGCTAAAGAGAATTAAGACAGTATAATAAAAGATAATTCGATACTTATCCATAAATAAAAACTATAATTAGCGAAGAACGGAATAATTTTTATAATTTTTAAAATTATATTATTACCGGCGAACTCCGTTAATAATAATTATTTAGCCTAATTTATTTATACCTAATTTACGAAGATTCGTAAATATTATTCTATCTCTATATTAATACGCTCCGTCTAAACATTCGTTTAAGGGTAGAAAACGGAATTTAATAGCCTCTTAATAGTTAGCCTCTTACAAATAGTAACTTAAAATAAGGATATAAATTGGGAGCCGCGGTCTAATACTATAATATTAGGAAGGCCGTATAGGGTATAAATCCTATCGATAAAGCGATCGGCTAATTTCTCCGCCTTTATAGTCTCGGTAGCAATATAATACTATATTTTAATTAAATAGTCTATTACAATAGTAATATATTTAAACTTCTAACCTAAATATAGATTTTTTGGGAGGGGAAAAATATAATCGATAGAAATATCCTTCTAAGGTATAAAAGCGGTTAATATCGGTTTAAAATAATTAACCTTAATTCTTTATAATACTTTAATCTTCGAATAAATTAAATAACCTTTATAATAAACCTTTATAACTTCCGCTATACCAGTTTAATATTAATATTCATTTATTTATATCTAAATTTTATTTTTATTAAGGTATCCCGCCGTTAATAAAGAATAAATATAATAAATTAACTATAAATAGGTAATTATATTATTTAAATTAATAAATACTCTCCCCTTATAATACGCCTTACTTCCTATTATGAAGTATTCTATAAATACTACCTTTAATTTCCTCCTAATATAAGGGCGCTACTCCGATCGGTTAAAATTTCGTAGGTAAGTAATTACTTCCTATATTAATATAAATTAAATATAACTCTCTTTAATAATATTATCTATAGACTTATTTAATTCCTTAAGGGCGTTTAATATTAATAGGAAGACTTCCTTATTAATATTTAACTCTTCGACGTTTATAGCCGATAGGGTTTCGAAATAACTATCTTTAAAGTAGGCAAGGTCGATTAATTTACAATTCCTAATTTTCAAACGGTAATCCTTTATATTTAGCGGTACGTTTTTAAATTTTTTATTCAAAGCGTTAGGGCGGAGGTTCTTCGAGTTTAAAATATAACGAATTAAAAAATTAAAACGGAATAAGAATTATAATTATTATATATAGTACGGGGTTAATTATTTATTCGTAGTAAAAGTTTTTAAATTCTTATAATTTATAACGATATCGAATAGCTATTATATTCCCTCTAATTTTAATTTCTATTCTTCTAATACTTTAATAATAATTAATAATTCCTTATTATAAATATTATAATTATATTCTATAGCGGTATACTTTATTAAAAAGTAGGCTACGGGGTAAAATACTCTATCATTACCGTATTAAGAGAATATTCTTCTAAAAGCCTAATTAAAAGTATCGGTTTTAATTATAATCTTCTTAGATTAATCGTAAATACGTAAGGTAAGTCCGCTAGTAAAAATTACTTTCAATATTTCGAAAATAGACTATTAGGCCGCAATCTATTCCTATTTAATATCCTATTTTATTAAATCGTATAAAGGCGCGGCTATAATTGAAAATTCCTTAATAAAATATTAGTAGAAATTAATAAAGTCTAAGAAGCTTTATAGGAACTTTTTAGAAATAGGGGGTTACTAATCGATAATAGCCTTAATTTTCTCGGGGTCTATTTCGATACCTCCGGGCGTAATAATTAACTTAAGGTATTTAATTTTCTTAATATAAAATTCGTATTTATTAATATCGACCTATAAGCCCGCTTTGGCTAATTATTTAAGAATATCGTTAATATAACGCTTATAATCTACTTCATTATCGGAAAAAATTAAAATATTATCGAAATAAATTATTACATATATATTAAAGATATCGTATAAAATATTGTTAATATAGTTTTAAAAAGCGCCCAGGGTTCCCTACAACCTAAAAGGATAGACTAGGAATTCGAATAGGCTAAAACGGGTAATAAAAATAATAAACTATTCGTATTCTTCTATTACGCAAATATAATTAAAAGCGGCGATAATATTAAACTTAATAAAGATTTTTACTTTATAAATAATATTAAAGGTCTCTTTAATTAAAGGAAACGGATAATAACTTTTAAAAGTAACGTTATTAATATTTTTATAATTTACGTAGACTTTTACTCCGCTACCTAATTTCTTAATTAATAAAATTTAGGAAGCGGCTTCCGATTAGGATAGGCAAATAAAACCGATCTTAAAATTATCGTCGATCTATTTCTTAATAATATTTAATTTATTAAAGTTAAAAGGTCTAAATTTAATATATAGCGCTTATTTACTTAGCTTTAATTCGATCTTAAAATTATAGGAGTAATAAGGGGGAATAATTATAACTTTCTTAGGCCTAAATATATTAATATATTTCTAATATTAATTAAGGAACTTCTTTTTAATTTATACGTCGGTTTTGGGGGGTTTATTAACTTTCTCGTAGAATTTGGCGGCGTCCTCCTCGGTAATTCTAGCGATTTTAATAGCCTCCTTACACTATTAGGAATCTTCGTTTAATTTATTATTAAAATAGACTTTATTAACGATCCTAGCTGTACGAATAGCGACCTTAAATCCTTTATTAATATAAGTATCGATCTAAAAGTAGAAATACTTACTTAGTAACTTTTTATATTTAATACTATTACTAACTATAATTTCCTATATTATTTCTTCGGTTAATATATCCGTTAATTATCTTATTCCTATCCTTACCCCTCTATTAATAATACTTTTATTATTTCCTTATTCCTTAAACTCTAAAATACCTTCTTCTACCTCTTTAACCCAAGCTTCCTCCTCCGCCCTAGCCTCTTCTATAATTTCGTTAATCTTAATATATAAAATATAGAACGTTTAAAACTTATATATTTTATAGAATTAATTAAAATTAACTACTATTAAATCTTTAATATCCGCCGAATTAATTAAATCGCTTGAATAATAGGTTTGGTAAATAAGGATATAATAATCCGCGTTAGACTTCCGCTAGCTAATAATTAGGCGATAGATTACGAATTTAATTTTAAAAGCGGGGTCCGTATTTAATATTAATAAGGTATTAAAATATACTTCGCAAGCCTTTAATTATATAAATCGTTACCTCGTAGCGCGCCTCACTCATTAAATAATTAATAAGCGGCCGGTAATCTTAGGGTCGAAATCCTTAATAATTACTAGGGTATATTCGTCTCCTTAATCCTTAGGCGCGTCCTTTACTACTAGGGTAAGAGGGGTAATAATTTACTATAGTATTTTACAACACTTTATATAATCTTAAACTTTAAGTATTTAACGAAAGGAAAAAGATAAATTAGTAGGTAAATAGTAGCTAACGTATACCTTTATAAATATAACCGAACTATTTAATTAAAATATTAAAGGGTTATAAAATTTAAATTAAAATATACCTAAAATTACCGGGTAGTTTACTATTAAATTATATACTAATATTACAATTATTTTAATATAATAACCGATCTAAAGATAAACCTTATAATAATAAGTAATAAAATCCTTAAGGACGCCGTCGGCTAGGTATAAGGCCTTTAGTTTAGGGAGCTTTAATAATAGTATAATATAATAAATAATAAAATTATAATCGATAAAAACGAACGTTAAATATCCACTATCGATTAAGGCAATATATTTACTTCGTTAATTACGTAGTCTATAAATAATATAAGTAGAAAAGAGGATAGAATTATTATTATAATTATTTAAAATTAAATTCTTTAATTAAATTACTTCTAAATTTACTAAATTTATATCCCCCTCTTTTATTATCGTTATAAACGGTGGCCTCTCCGTACAATTTAGTAGGGAGGCTATATATTTCCTTCGCCGTACTTAGTAATAGAGGGAATTAAAACGGCGGCCGGGGCGGCTATAGTAGCGGGAATAGCGGTGGCGTTTCTAATACCTATAGCGTTAATACGGGCGCTATTACCGTAACCGTTCTAATTTATTATTAATCTACTACTATTACTACTATTACTACTACCTTTACTATCGCCGCGACTACGGTTATTACAATAGGTACAGTCTCTCTCGGCTCTAAGAATACTAATATTAATATTATTATAATAATCGATAACCTAATAACCGGGCTTAACATAGTATTTATATAAATTATTCTATATATAGTAATTAATAATAATTTTATTAATTATACGTATTAAAAAAACGTCGAAAATAAATATAGCGTCTAAATCTATAATATTACCGCCCTAATTAATAGTACGCTTAAAAGCGGAACTAGTATTACTATTACCGCAACTGGAATTACCGGAAGTATTTTTATAAAATAGGATAATAATTTTATTATATTAATTACAGTCCTTAAAATTAGTACCGAACTTATAATATAGGGTAAATTATTTATTATAATCGTTAAAGGCGGAGAATTCTTACTAATAAGCAATAACATTACGAATATTATTAGTAACCTTTATCTTTAAATAATAAATTTTTATAGAATTATTTAAATTATAATAATCGACGAAGGTAATAAATTTATCCTCAAAATTAAACTACTTCTAATTTTTATTTATCTTTAAAGTCTCGAATTTACAACGTAATTCGAAAATAAAATCTATACAATTATACTTAGTATTAAAGAAAGTAAATAAAAGCTTACTAATCTTCTACTTCTACTTTTCCTTATTAACCTCCTTTAATATTAGTATAATTTAAGGAAATATTACATAAAAGGCAGGGCCTCCCAAATATAAAAGGACTTATATAAATTTATAACGCTTATTTTAACCGAAATACTAAATATTTTAAAATTAATAAAATTCGATCTTTACGCGCTAAGCACAATAAAATTCGGTACACTTAATAATAATATTACCTTCGCTAATATAAATATTAGGGTCCTTATTAATCCTCGATTTAAGGGTAAATATAATATTAGCGTCGTCGTCGCCTAATTTTAAATTAAATTCGGGCGGGTTAATAAATTTAAGAAGGCCTATTAAGTCTATCGGGTCCGCGGAATCGGAATCCGTATATTAATAGAGGGACTTCTTAAATTCCTTAATAATATTATTCTTCTTATAAAGGCTAGCGGTATAATCCTTTTTAAACTTACTATTAACCTCGTTAACAATAATAAACGTAAAAATAATATCGGTAAATTTACTTTAAATAATAATAAATTACTTTTCGAAGTAAGCGACCTTATTATTAAAATTAATAATAATTATATTTTACTTTATTAATTACACTATATTATTAACGAACGTATCGTTAATAACTACGATAAAAGAATTCGCTTAAATAACGTCTTAATTAATAAACCGAGCGAAGGTAATAATAACGAATAAAAAAACGCAATAATTAATAAATTTAAAAGCAATATTAAAATCACTTTATTTAATTACGGCGCTAGGATTAAAATTATTATTAAATAATTTTATAATATTCTCGAAGAACTATTCGTTAGAGGGGTCGACAATTAAACCAATAATAAAAATAGTAACATTTAAATCGGTAACCAACGATATTAATTAATTCGATTAATAGAAAAAAGCTATTACCTTATAATTAAATTAAGTAGGCGCTACTTTATAAATATTATTATAATCGCAATACGATATAGTATTATTATTTATTAAATTTAAAATCGAACCTTCGGCGCAATACGACCGGGACTATCGTAATACAATAAATCGCAAGTACGTCGGAAATTTTTATAACGGCGGCGATTTAATTAAAATAAAGTTTATACGCTCGTAATATAATAGAATAATATAATTAATTATTATAAGGCAAAGCTAAAGGGTAGGGGGTAGGTTAAATATACGTAATTATACGAAGAGAGGGAAAGAGAAGTATACGCAAATCTAGCGATATAAGGCAAAGTACAAAGGCTATACTTAGAGCTCAAACTAATCGCACGTACACACGCACGTAATATATTATTAGCCAATAACAGCAATAGCACAACACGAGGCTCAACTACCTATAGCAGGAGCCGTGCGTATACAAGGTAGTCACGGCTAATCTTATAACACGGACTTAATAATATTACTATTAAGAACCGGTACCCCCTCCCGCTCATCCGCGAAACCCTTAACTCCCTATATAACGTAAAGATCTATTTAAAGCTTAATATTATCTCCGCCTTTAATAGAGTTCGTATAGCCGAGGAGGACGTTTAGAAAATAATTTTTATAATTAAGTTCGGCCTCTACGAAATATTAGTAATACCCTTTAATTTATACAACGCACTAAATTTATTTTAAAATTTCATTAACAATATCCTATACGATTACTTTAATCGATACGCTTCGGTATACCTAAACAATATTATTATTTATTCGAAGAATAAAAAAAAATATATCTAGTACGTTAGAACCGTCCTTATTAAACTAATTAAGGCCGGCTTCTACGTCGATATTAAGAAATACGAATTCTATACTACGAAGACGAAGTATTTCGGCCTAATTATTATTACGGATAATATTTAAATAGACCTTAAGAAAATTAAGGTAATAACTAAGTAGGAACCCTTAAATAGTATTAAGGATTTATAGAAATTCTTCGGATTTACTAATTTCTATTAACGATTTATAAAAGGTTTCTCCTCAATTACGAAGCCCTTAATAGCCCTCCTTCGTAAAGAAAATACTTAAAAGTAAACTAACCCTTACTAAACCGCTTTCTAAATATTAAAAAATTTATTTACTAACGCGAATATACTTACTTACTTCGACCCTTTACGTAAAATAGTAATCGAAACCGATACTTCCGATTAGGCCTCTAGCGGAATATTATTCTAATACAACGACGAAAATCGACTACGCCCTATAACCTACTTCTCCAACAAATATATAACTACTAAATATAATTACGAAATATATAATAAAAAATTCCTCGTAATTATTAAAGCTTTTAAAAAATAGCGCTTAGAATTCTAAAGAACCGATATAAATAAATTAGTAAAAGTTATTACCGATTATAAAAATTTCTAATATTTTATAATAATTAAATTACTTAATTAACAATAAGCCTACTAGTCCGAATTCTTAAATTAATTTAATTTTCGTATTATTTACCGGCCGGGAACCTAAACTATTAGACCCAACGCCCTAAACCGCCGCCCCGGCGATACCCCGGCCTTTAAATACAATACTTCTAATAATTACATCGCTAAACAAATAATTCGTATCCTTATTAACAATAGGTTCTTACTAAATATAATACTTATACGTATTTACAGTCTAAATATTTCCTAACCCTTCGAAGATTACATTAAAACTATTTACAACGCTTTTAAAAATACTTAAAATATAATATTTACCCTCTTATACGCCGATAGTTAGCCCGCTAAGCTTAAATATACTATTCGAATACCTTTTATAAAGTATTTTACTTATAACAATCGTATTTATTAGTAAGATAAACTATTCATACCCCCCGATAACGCGCTTAAACTCCAAATTATATACCGATATTATAACCTACTTACGGCCGGCTACTTAGGAGATACAAAAATATACGAACTTATCCAGCAATATTATTAGTAATCTAATATATATAAAGAAATTGCAACGTTCGTATACACTTATTATATATACTAATAATCAAAACTATTATACGAACGACCGACCGGTTACTTCTAACTATTAAACGTCCCCTTCTAATTATAAACTAAAATATATATTAATTATATCGGACCGCTACCCCCCTATATATAGAATAATATTATATATTAATATATCTTTATAATCGTCGACCGCTTAACGAAAATATAATATTTTATACTATACCAAACGGTTAGCGCGGAAGAGTTCGTCAATTTATTTATTAAACGAATCTTTTACTTATATAGAGCCCCCTAAATAGTAATTTCCAATAAAGGAAGAGCCTTCGACAACCTATTAATATAACGCCTATTAGAATAATTCGGATTTAAATACCGAATATCTACTACCTACTACCCGTAAATTAACGGCTAATCCGAAATTATTAATATCGCCCTAAAATAATTCCTTCATAACTTTATATTTAACGCCCGGGACAATTAAATATATTAACTACCGTTCGCCGAATTTATTACGAATAATTATATATTAGAAATAATCCGCGTATCCCTATTCTTCGCTAATTATAGGTTTAACCCGCTAATCGGTATCGAACTACCTAAGCCTAGACTATTAACGACCAGGAACGACCTTCGATAATTTATTAAAATAAATAACCGAATTAATAGAATTAAAGCGACCCTTAAAATATTAAAGGACAATATAAATAAAGCTATCGAGCGATATTAGATACAAGCGAACCAAGGTAGAAACGATACCCCGAAGTACCGTATTAGAAATAAGGCTTAGGTTAGGACTATTAGCCCTAATAAATTAGACTCCCGGTGGGTAGGCCCTTACGAAGTCTTTAAAGTCTACCCACGAGCGTATATATTAAAACTACCTCGATATAAAGGTATAGGGGCAACTACTCACCCAATCTTCTACGTCTCCTAGCTACAGCCTAAGAAAAAGGGTTTCCTAGGATAGGAAGCCGTAAACGCGCCGGAACTACTATTACCGCCACCGCCGGCCCGAACGCTATCACCGTTACTATTACTATTACTACTAACGCTAATACCGTCGCCCTCGCTAGCGCCAGCCCTTACACTACCCCTATAGCTACTTCCCCCCTTAGTTCCGGTACTGCTACTAACGATACCGACCTTACCGCTTGAAATACCGGTAGCCCTAACCGTAGTCGAGTACCAATTCCCAACCGATATAGCCGATAGAATAGCTAGGAAGGCGAGAAATTTACCCGCCCGGGCTAGGGAAGCCTCCAAACGCATCTTCTGTGAATATTACAACGGAATCTTCGTTAGTAAACGAGCTTTCGACGACTATATAGCAACGGTGAAACTAATTAATTAGGGCTGCCTACTTTATAAAAAGGTCTTCCCGTATAGGAATAACCTATTATTGTATTTGAATAGGTTCTACGGCAAGTGGGAATGCGACGTGCCGGGATGCGATAACTGTTACCTCGAGGAAGCTAGGCTTCGCTTATATAGACGGGGTTACAACTTAAAGAAATTCTTATATAATTACGAACCGTGTAACTAGGCGTTTAGACGATATAGAACCTACGAAGTCTATTAGCGGGAGGTCTACGACGAGAAGACGATTTGTAAAATATGCTTAAAGAGGTTCTCCGAATTGAAGGAGTTACAATAATATTTAGAGAACGACCGATGTAAAGGAGATAGAGTTTAGAAATGCGAATTTTGCGGAAGAATCCTTTCGAGTAAGGGTTATTTGGCCGCCTACAAGGGAAGTAAGGTATGTAAAGAAGAAGCGCGGAGGAAGGCTCGCTAATCTATTCGAGACGAATAGAGTTTAGGAGAGGGGAGTATTATTAGGGATTGGGATCCCTACCTATTGAGCATATGTATTTATAGTTAGATCATCTCCCCTTTTACTTCTATAGCCCTTTGTACTACAATGATTACTTATACCTACCTATAAGGTTGGAGTACCTTCTACGATCCCTTACCACTTGCTACTTCCTAGAGAACCACGCCGTAACAATCGCCTCAGATCCACTTAGGATACTGCCCCTTCCTCACCATCCTCTCATCCCAAGCACTCTGCCAAGGGGGCGGAACACATTTAATACCCCTTCCACTCGATGACTGAGTCCCGCTCTTCTTTGAGGAACAAGAAGAAGCAGAGACAGAAAGAGCAGGAAAAGAGGAAGCAGAGAGAGCAACAGACGTAGCCAAAGAAGACGAGGAACAAGCCGAAGTCCAAACCCCACTTGACTCAGCTGTCTCAGCCCGAGAAACCTGCGAAGAAGTTTCGGACTCCTCCTCCATAGAAAGCTGGTTCCACAGCTCTATCTCATTCTCAATCAGCGCAATGGTATCCTCCGAATTCGCCGACCCACACGAGGAGGCAGGGCTTGTCGTCCGCTCCAGGGCCTTCGGGGGCACCGGGGGCACTGAAGGCACCGAGGGCAGACCCTCCAAGGCAGCTAAGGTGACTGCGTCCAGGGGCACGCCTGGCTCGGATTTGGGCTGAAGTTCATCTTCATCTCTGTCAAGCTCGAAAGTTGACACGCCCAACTCCTCCAAGAGGGCATGAGCTTCGGGCCATACGGCCAAAAAGGGCGTCAGAAACTCTTCTGGGACTTTATCCTGGGAAAGTCTCTCACCTCTCTCCACGAGCCGGCCTAAGACCCATAAGATGACTTTTGCAGCTTCCTCCACTCTTGACCTCTGGCCTGCTTCGGTTTCCGGTTGGGTGATCTCAGTAACAAACCCCTCTATCAACATCCCCAACAGTGCAGGCAGCGTAACCACAGCCGCCTGGGTCTTGAGAACCTTTTTTTCTGCTTCGGCCCAGGTGCCTTTGACTGCCATTGGCATGCCCATCCCACCCATTCCATCCCCATCACCATCGCCAAAGTTTGGGAGTGTCAGGCCCATCCGCTCCGCAGTCTTCACCACCACCTCCCTCACCTTCGCGACCTTCCCACCATTCCCAGGAACAGAAGGAATAGGAACCTCAAAAGAACACCCCTTGGCACTAGAAACGACAGACGTCCACCCCTGCGCTTTAGCCCAGGATGAGATGATAGCTTCGTTACCATCTGGGCAGACGATACTGACCTTTTCTGGTGGGGGAGATGATGAGTGTGGCTGCTGGGGGCGGTACCCCCACACGTAGAGGGCGGCGCGGCCGCATACGGCGTAGTGAGTGTGCCGGAGAGCTTTTTCGAGGAGGGTGAGGAGGGTTAGGAATTCGGTTTCTTGCTCGGTTTCCTGCTGTTGCTGTTGGAGAGATTGAGTTTTTTGAGCCTGGGCCTGGGCGTAACCCTTGGCGTGACCCTTGGCGGGACCCTGGGACTGAGCGATAAATGCTGTTATTGGGAATGGGAACATGGGGTGTTGGAATAGGGGAACGGGGGGTAGAGGTTTATTGATGTTGAGAGGAGGCCGCGAGGTCGCCGGTGCAGAGGCGGATGATGAATGGTGTGGAATATTGTTTGGTGCTTCAACTTGCGCTGTGTTGTTAGCTTGAGGTTCTCCTGAGGGGAAACCGAGGCGAATGGGACGTGGACGAGGAGAAGGAGGAGGAGCAGGAGGGGGATTCTGAGGAAGACGGATGGGACGGGGACGAGGAGAAGGAGGAGGGGCAGGAGGAGGATTCTGGGGAAGACGGATGGGGCGTGGACGAGGAGAGTTAGGAGGGGGAGCAGGAGGATTTGGGGGGAGATACCGGTTGTGCGTCTTCTTCTGAGTGGTAGTGATGGTGCTGGTCCCGTGGTGGTGGCCTTTGGGTGGCAGCACTGTTTTATGTTGACAGCTTCCTTTCTGGCTGCCGTTGGGGCCGTCGGCTTTGTTGCCGTGTCTTTGAACATGACTGTTCTTGTTGGGTTGCGTAGCGCAGAACAAATCGCTGAGGATCGTCTTCAAGTAAGATGTGAAAGTCATCTTGACTTGCTGTTGGTAGTGGTTAAGTGTTGTCTGTATGGCTGTAGATGTTTTAGTGGATGACAAACCGAATCACTTTGAGAAGGAGTGGGCGTTCCATTATTTATACTCGGATGAGAAGCCCGCAAGAGATGAACGTGTGCCATGAACACCAGAAGTAAACAATGCGATTATGGGTATGGTGGCGTTGTGCAGAGCATCTGTCAAAGGACAATGGTGTGTAACGAAGGACGGCTCTCTGTGCACAAAGGCAATGTGCTCATCCCTGCGGTATCAATTCATGGATAACGATGAGAACAAAGGGACGTTGGGGCCACTTACACCTGCCATGAAACCGTAAACCAGTCACTGCAAAACCTGTACCTGAACAGACAACCTCATTCACTGAAAAAGAAAACCAAATCTTGAACATGGCTACCGGTCTAGCTGCCCACCCTTATGCCTAACGCCTAGTCATACAAAATCACACGTCGGAGGTATGCGCCTGCGAAAGAAAACGTCATGCTAGCTTATCCTTTTGGTTAGGTAGGTACCTATAGCTGCTCCTCCTCAACCTCCATCTGGTCGCCTTGTGTGGTGCCGTTGGCCCCGGCGGGGGTATCCTTCTTCGCAATGGTCGCCTCCTTGTCAATCATCTGCCTTGAAACGGCAACAATGTTGTCTTCGATAAGTTGCTGACCAACGTCCTCCAAATGCTTCTTGGGATCCAGCTTGCCAACGTAGCGTGTCTTGAGTTGGTCCTTGGTCAACTCTGTCTCCTCCTTGACTCTCTTCTCGTAACCGTCGGCAAGGCTGACCAGGCGGTCGAGTCTCTCCTTCGTCCTCGAGCCCTCGCAGCGGAAGTCCTCCATTTCGAGGGCCTCGGTCCAAACGTGCTTGTGCAGATTCATCAACATGTTCTCCTCCAAGGCGGTCTTGCGGTAGTTGATGCCGATCGAGTAGTAGTGCCTGTTGAGGCCATGAATGAGCGCTTGGATGGAAGGCTTGTTGAGATGGCCCAAGTTGGATGTCGTCTGGCGGGGCTCCTGGCCCAGCATGAGCGACTGGGGGTTGATGAGGCGGAAAGCGTCGATCACAACCTTGCCCTTGACGGACTGAATGGGGTCAATAACCACAGCGACCGCACGCGAGTTGAGCTGTTCGAAACTTTGCTGGGTGTTGATATCAACCGACGAAAGCCAGCAGCCAAAACCGGGATGCGAGTGGTACCAGCCGACGACGGCCTCGGGTCTGCGAAGGGGGATACGTTAGCGGGTGGTGGAAGATGAAGTTGAACTGAGTATGCTCTCACCTTCCCGTTTGCCTGAGCATGTCCATCATGTTCATCTGGAAGACGGGGTCGACAGCCTCTACACTGACACCAGTACCACTTTGGGGCATGGCAAACACATCGACGACGCGAACGGTAAAGTCATCGACGAACTCGCCCAGCATCAGGCCCATGACTTCCATGGGCACACCGGCGCGACCGTGGCGCAACATCTTGAGGAGGGCTAGGGAGGAAATGTAGACGGTTTCGGAGTTATCGATGAGGTTGGTGTTGTCCTAAGCGAGAGCTGTACGTTAGCATCGTGCCTTTGCCACCTACTTGCCAGGCAAGCGTGCGGTTCTGTTGTTCAAGTTGCGAATAGAGGCAAACATACGGCTCCTGGCGCAGTGGCACCGCCCATTCCCAGGCCGCCGCCCAACAAGCTGCGCATGCGATCCATCTTGAATGTGTCTGTTGTTGGTTGGAAAGTGGTGTATTATGGAGGTAGCTATATTTCGGGGGATCGCGTATTATTACTGGCGTCGTGACTCGAGTTAAATGACGTCGCGCAAAAGTCGGTGGAGGGTTGCGATGCAAAAGATGGCGGTTTGGTTGTAGAGTTGAAGTGGGATGTCGTAGATGACAGACGGGGCGGTTTGTTGTTTGGTGGGTTGAGGTTCTGTAGCTGGACGAGTCTCCGCGTCAGGTTGGTTGGAGCATGGAGCATGCAGCATGGGAGCTTGCCGCAGCTGGCTGGCGGCGGCGTTGACGACAAGCTGTGGCAGCCTGCAACGCCAACTGCCAAAGTCCACTGCAGTGACGGAAGGTTGAAAGCTGTGGATTACATAATCTTATCTGGTCTGCCACCGCTCGGCAGGCAAAAGCGGTTGACCTCATATTGGCGGGTCCTGAGGTTCAACATTGCCTGCCGGAAGGACGACAGCTGTTCAATTCGTTTTCTGATTGGATAACATCCAATTGATTGACCAGTGGGGAACAGCTCAATTGCACCCCACTCACGACCACCACGATGCCTGCCCGTTCAGGTTGCTGGTGCTTGCGCTTCCCCGCCTGTCCGCCCGCGACTTCAGGGCCCACGCAGGGACACGCACCGACCTCAGCGCTGGCTCGTACAAGCACCTGAATCAATTCTGCCACCAGTGACACCCCGGCGTCGGGAATCTCGAACTGAACACCATCTTTCTTCCTTGCAAGCCATGACGATACCGCCCAGGTGATTTGCCACATCACGGGTATATTCGATATCGTTCTTCGTCAATCTATCGGTACCATCAAGAGTGTCTTCCACCCCTTCAGACCGACGCCCTGGACAATTCCTTCACGACGGGTCCTGACCATTCCAGCGTCTCCCGATCAGCGAATAACTTCCACTTCGACCTGAATATCCACCACCAAATCACCACACACAGCACACCATCCACACTCCGAATTGTACCGCGATAGTCCTCCGTATCCGCCAACCCAACACGACGGGCAACCCGGCAACATCTGCCCACCATGCCTTCCACGTTCACCGATCCCGCCGGAGTCGCGCGTGACGAGCCGCTGTATAACGTCGTCCACAATGACAAGAAGCGGGTCGCCTACTTCTACGACTCCGACATTGGCAACTATGCCTACGTGACCGGCCATCCTATGAAGCCCCATCGTATCCGTCTTGCCCACAGCCTAGTTATGAACTACAACGTGTACAAGTTTCTCGAGGTTTACGTAAGTTTGGCTCTCTCGGCGGCGGTGGTGATGGCTCTACGTCAAGAAATAGCTGACCCTCCCCGTGTTAGCGTGCAAAACCAGCCGTTACTGCCGAAATGACACAGTTTCACACCGATGAGTACATTGAGTTCTTACAAAAGGTTACGCCCGACAACATGGACGGTTTCATGCGCGAGCAGGGCAAGTACAATGTCGGCGACGATTGTCCCGTTTTCGACGGCCTATTCGAGTTCTGCGGCATCAGTGCCGGCGGAAGTATGGAGGGTGCCGCCCGCTTGAACAGGGATAAGTGCGACATCGCCATCAACTGGGCCGGTGGTTTGCATCACGCAAAGAAGAGCGAGGCCAGCGGTTTCTGCTATGTCAATGGTATGTGGCCATCCACAATTCCCTGGAACCCTTAAGACGCCACCCATGCTTACCTATTTCCTTGAACAGATATCGTCTTAGCTATCCTAGAGCTCCTGCGTTTCAAGAAGCGCGTTCTCTACATCGATATCGATGTGCACCACGGCGATGGTGTCGAAGAAGCCTTTTACACGACGGATCGCGTCATGACCGTATCCTTCCACAAGTACGGCGAATACTTCCCCGGTACCGGCGAGTTGCGCGACATTGGTATCGGATCGGGCAAGAACTATGCAGTCAACTTCCCCCTCCGCGATGGCATCGACGACAACACCTACAGCTCCATCTTCCAGCCCGTCATTAGCGCTGTTATGCAATACTTCCAACCTGAGGCTGTTGTGCTCCAGTGCGGTGGTGACAGTTTGTCTGGCGATCGTCTTGGCTGCTTCAACCTCAGCATGCGCGGCCATGCTAACTGCGTTAATTACGTGCGGAGCTTTGGACTGCCAACTCTGGTTCTCGGCGGAGGTGGCTATACCATGCGCAACGTCGCAAGGACATGGGCCTACGAAACTGGCCGTTTGGTCGGTGTTGAGATGAACCCAGTCCTTCCATACAACGAGTACTACGATGTAAGTGGATTACTGCCTCTTATTTAACCATTTTTCTAACAAATTCTAGTATTACGGTCCCGACTACGAGCTCGATGTGCGTTCTTCCAATATGGAGAACGCCAACAGCCCAGAGTACCTGGAGAAGATCAAGATTTCAGTGATAGAGAACCTGAAGAAGACCGCCCCAGTCCCCTCTGTCCAGATGCAGGACGTTCCGCGCCAGGGCTTCGGTATGTCGGACGATCAGGAAGACGAGCTTGACGACATGGATGAGGACGAGAACAAGGATGTCCGGCGGACACAGCGGCAATGGGAGAAGGAGAGGGCCAGGCAGGACGAGTTCGAAGAGAGTGACGACGAGGACATGGCTCAAGCCAATGGTGTGTTCAAGCCGAATGGACCGCCGCGCCGGTCCATTCTCGACTATAAGAACCCCAAGGCAGTGGAAGATATAGATCTCGATATTGGAGAACCGGCTCCGGCTTCGATTGCCGCTACCGCTGCCGCGGCCGCTGCTAAGCCAGCGGAGCCCATGGCTGTCGACAACGATGAGACTATGATGGACGATGATGAAGCCCAACCGGCCGCGGCTGAACCTGAAGCTGAGGCCCCCGCAACTATAGCCGCGCAGCCTGAAGCAAGCTCTGCGGCCAAGGTTGACGAGGATGGCGATGTGGATATGGGCGAGGCCGATGAGAAGCCTACAGAACCTGAGGCGGAGATCAAGACCGAGGAAATTGAGACTGCCCCCGCTCCGGAGCCAGAGGCGGAGCGCAGACCAAGTCCCGCCGCCGCCACTACGGAGCCCGCTACCGAAGCAGCAGCAGCCTCCCCCAAGGCCGCCTCGCCGGTACCAGAAGCCAATACTGAGAAGCCAGTGGCAGAAGAGCTAAGCAAGGTTGCCGTGGAGGCATCCGACAAAGCACCGGCAGCAACAACAGATGACAAGGAAAAGGAGGCCGACAAGCCTCAAGAATAGGACGCACCCCCCGAACAAAACACTCAGTACGTCTGATAGCTCGGGTTGATCGGGCCCTGAGTACGTCGGCAAATTTCAGTTGTGTTATCCCGTGAGCATGATTGGCATTGGCGTTTGGAGGTTTAGGGGTGTTGTGACGAGGAAAATGTTATGTTCAATGATTCCCCGCATTACATCAAGGCATTTGGTTGTTTATGCTTTCTTTACTTTCCTTTCTTTTACTTTATTGGAAAACTTTCCACGAGTTAAGCATCTAATAAAGGTGATTTTAACTACACATGGCTCGTTGTTGATATGTGATTGTGGTTCGGAAGCCATTGATGTTCACTAAGTAGTGAACGCTTGCCCCTAGTTGATCGGACTTATGCCATTCTCCTTCACCCTCGTCTCCTGAAGAGTTTGATCCTAGATCGCCAAAGATGCTCCGGCCTCCACTTCAGACATCGCGTTGTATCATGCGGGGTTGCCCTGCGGAAGGAACAGGACGATGGGAACTCCAATTAGGCGTGCAGTTCATCCCCGCCAGCTCCGTATTCCCCGCCAGCGGTCCATCATCGCTCGGACTTGGGGTTGACATGTTTATTTGCCGTTTTAGCGACCTCTTTATTGGAGCGTTTCTGAACGTTTGTTATCGGGACAACGAAGGACCCGGGCTCTACAGACACGGCCTCCATCACTTCACATGTACAGTCGGTCTCCACAAAAAACGCCCAACGATTATTTTTCCCCGCAAAAAAGGCCAAAACTCGAGAAAGTCACTCCTAACTTTTTCAACCTAAACACCTTTCAAACCAATATGCACTACGGATTGAGAGAGGGAAATGGTCATTATTTCAAAGGATTCAGGCGGCAATGAATTGGGTCAATGGGTGGAGAGGAAAGGCGATGCAAAGAGAAAGGTGAAGGTACCAATTTGGTTATAGTGGGCTTATAGCGCATTATAGTCGGTAGAAATTCGGACGGTTTTTGAAAAGTGACTTCCCGTGCCCCTTTTGAAAGAATTCCCTCGCATGACATTTACTAGGATCCCTTTTCGAAGATCTCTTTACCTGAATTTTGGTAGAATATTTGCATTTAAACAGGGTAGTTGATTAACGGTTTCTCAAGTTGAATCAGGCCTTTTTGGGTGGGGAAAAAATACCCGGTTGGGCAGCAGAGCCGGAGTTGGGGAAACAGACAGGAACTGACCTCTAATCCCCAACGGGTAATTGGGCGTTTTTCCCGTGACCCCCACTGTACGTATCCAGGAGCTAACTACATAATGGTGATCAACTCCGCACCTCGATATCGCCAGAAACAGGTGTGAGCCAATCTGGACGCCTTTCCCAACACTCAGCTGAAACACAACTTCCAATGGCGCCCAGATCTCCGAGACATGATGAACCTCGATGGGTCCAATGATGGCAAATCCCTGAGTCGTACAGCGAAGAGTTCAGCTGGTGTTTAGGACATCCACATTCATAGTTTAGATGCCGGCGATTAAGCCCTTGCCTCCTTGTTTCCTCATTCTCATCTTCTTGGTTCAAGCCCGATGGACTTGACACTCTGGAACACATCATGATTCCTCCAGAGGCGTCCATGGCGAGCAAGTATACGATGGACCGGAAACTTCGAGACGGAGCGAGTCACCGGCTGTCCGCCATCAGTAAGCGACATCATTCGTACCAGACCACGCATTCGGGGATCACGAAAATTGCTCGGTTGAGTGCAGCATTAGCACTAGCGATACTGGTGGTGCTATCACTGTCAGATTTGTCCGTACTCTCCTGGACAGCAAGCCCAAGATGGCCTCCTTCCGACGCAGCACATCCGTTGGGTACCTCCAAGGACACGAGAAAGAAGGAAGAGTATGAGTTCAACTGGGCGAACATCACACCAAGTCCACCACCAATACAGTGGCAACCATGCTACGACGACGAGCTTGACTGCGCGCGGTTGGATCTCCCCATGGACTGGCAGCAAGCAGAAGCAACTAATGGCTCTGCTTCAGAACGGCGCGTCATCTTGGCCATCGTCCGTCTCCGAGCTGCCGTGCCGTCGAACAGCACCGACTACCGAGGACCAGTCATCTTCAACCCTGGCGGGCCGGGAGGGTCGGGGATATGGTCACTCCGCGACCACGGCAGAGACCTGCAGACTATCGTGGGCGCCAACCACGATATCGTCAGCTGGGATCCACGAGGCATCGGTGCTTCAACGCCGCGAGTTGACTGTTGGGCATCGGCACAGGATCGTGTCTACTGGAATTTGCAGGACCCAGGCGTGATGGATGCCCATGAAGGGACGGTGTACGATGCCTATGCTAGGGCGGCTGCGTACTCGCAGGTTTGTGAGCGGAATCTTGCGGAGTCGGGCATCTTGGAGCATAGCAGTACGGCGTACCATGCTAGAGATATGTTGGCAATTCTTGAAGCTATGGGGGAAGAGAAGCTGAAGTACTGGGGGTTTAGCTATGGGACGGTACTTGGTGGGACTTTTGCTGCTATGTATCCGAATAGGGTGGAGAGGATGGTCAATGATGGTGAGTCTTGCATGGAAAGACGGGCGGTCTCCTTGCTTCGATGAAGCTCGCTAACCTCGACTATCACAGGTAATGTCGACTACGAGGAGTGGTACAATGGCACCTACATCAACTTTCTCCACGACACCGACAAAGTCATGGAAGCCTTCTACACCTTCTGTCACTCCGCCGGTCCTGATCGCTGCTCCTTTTACGCCTCCTCTCCCCTCGCGATCAAGTCTCGTCTCGACGCCTTACTGACCAAGCTGCGGACGCATCCCATCCTCATCCCTCAGGGGCAGCCTTTATCTCCTGAAGCCCCCTCTAGCCCGTCACCTACCGAACCCTATCACGTCCCCTCATTAGTAACCTACTCCCACATCCGGCGCATGCTCTCCCCAGCTCTCTACCAACCCATCCTCCGCTTCCCCCAAATCGCCCGCGTGCTATCCAGTCTCGAAGCCGGCGACGCTCTCCCTTACCACCAATACACCCTCTCCGACTCTCCACCAGCGGGTACCTCCTCCCCAACTACCTGCCAAGCCGACGACGACGACCCTCTCCAACCTCCCCCTTTCATCTTCTTCGAAGAAGATGGCAACCCCGACGTCTCCTCAGCAGTAACGTGCTCCGACGCTTTACCATTCACCTCCACGCCCTTCGAATTCGCCCTCTACGCCCAAAAACTGTTAAACATCTCCCAGGCCTTAGGCGCGGTGCAGGCTTCCATCCGGCTTTCGTGCGCGGGGCGGAGTGTTAGACCTCGTTGGAACCCTTTTGACCCCTCTTTAGCGTTTAAGGACGTACAGACAGCTCACCCGGTATTGTTTATCAACAACGAGTTCGATAACGTTACGCCTCTGATCAGTGCAAGGAAGAATGCGAGGGGTTTCAGGGGGGCGAAGGTGGTGGTGCAGAGAAGGAGTTGGGGACATACGAGTTTGGCGGTGCCGTCGGTTTGTATGGCGAGGGTTGTTAGGGGGTATTTCCAGGGGGGGGTAGGTGAGGTGCCGGAGGAGGGGAGGGAGTGTTGGGGGGATGTGGTGCCTTTTGGGCTGGATGTGGAGGAGGGTGTTGAGGGTGTTGAGAGGAGGTATGAGGATGGTGATGGGGATGAGGATCTGGAGTTGAGGAGGGCGGTTTGGAGGTTGGCGAGGAGGAAGAGGATGTATGGGAGTTTTTGATCAAGGGCTTACGATGAAGTATGGAAAGGAAGGTTGGTGTGGTGTGGTACCCGATGGTTGCTTGCTTGTTGAAGTCTATTACTGATGGCCCCCCACAGTTCCCCCTATTTTAGACCCATTTAAAGAGTGTACACCTTGTCATAGTCATAGCAAAGAACACCCGTCTTCCCACAGCCCAAGATGTCCATCACATCACCGACGGTCGCGTGCTCATAACTGACGCCGAGCGTCATCGGGAAGTCCAGGGTAACTGGAGGACTGGTGGGATCCATCATCACACTCGGGCCCGAGATCTCCTTCAAGCGAGTAGTCAGGTTCAGCTTCTGCCACGACCACCACAGACGGTCGAGGTTGGCGTGATGGAGGTAGAAGATGGGATCAGCCGGTGACTGGAAGAGATCACCCATTTGGCCTATTCATCACACAGCAAAAGTCAGCAACCGCATCCCAACGAACAGACATCAAAGACCATCACACAAAGACACGTCAAAGAATGAAAGTAGAACATACCCCAAGTCCCCCCAACCCCATAATGCCCACCCCCATGCACCCCACTCTCCTCAAAGCTCGTCTTTCCCTCCACACTCTCTGTAAAACTCGCATAGCTCTCCATCCCCAGCGTCACCCCCGTCTGATTCCACCCCAAATACCTCGCCGCAAACCCCGGGCTCAAATCCCTCTTCAGACACTGCTTATTCAACGTCGTGCTATTCCCCGGTCCCATATGCACCACATCGTCCCTTCTCGCCCACGGTCCATTCCTCACACACCCGCCCCCCGTCCTGCCCGGAACCGGTGGGAACCCATTAATCGGGTCAGCTGCCATCCAATATCCGTTCCCGCCGAACCCTGTTTCGGGGTCAAAGACGGGGGAGGAAGCGAACTTCTCAGAGGGGGTATCAAGAGTCCAATCCCAGTAGGGCTGCGCGCCGGTGTAGCCGCATTCTTGCCGCAGCATGGACTCGTAGGTGGCGACAAAGAGACGGTGCCAGGGAAGGAAGTGACCGACGAAGTGCACGGCCATGGTTTGTTGGACGTGTGTGTAGAGGAGGTCGTCGTAGCGCGAGAGGACGCCGGTGGTGTCGGGGGTGGGAGGGGTTAGGGCGGGTTTTTCTTTTTGGGAGAGGAGGCAGTTGACGGCGGTGAGGTAGGAGGATTTTTCGGTGGGGGTGAGGGTGCGCCTGCGGTGGAAGTGTCAGTTGCGTGAGCGTGTTTGGGGGTCGAGAGATGAGAGATGAGAGTGAAGTGCTCTTACCATTCTTTTCTGATGAGGGGCTTCTTGCAGGCTGCTGCGTCTACAGTAGCTGCGCTGAGGAGGAGCCCAAGGGCTACGGCCCATGAGCGGAGACTCTGCTTTCCAACCATGGTGATGGAGTTTGAGTGTCAAGTAGTGGGTGTGGTGGAGGAGGGAGTCAACTTTGAGGCAGTCAACAAGACTGTGACACTCCGAGTTTGGGGCTGGAGGGTCTAGAACCGAGAGAATTCCAGTGAAGTAGTAGTAAAGACACTGAGATCTACATTAGAGTCGGTTCGGAGTCTTTATATACCTAAAGATATTGAAACAATGGGATCTTTAGGTGTGGGAAAAGGCTTAATTGGTGGCTTGAGGGAGAGAAGAGGAACGGGGTGCCAGCCCAGGTCTAAATACCACCAGGAGGGAAAATCAGGGTGGGGTGCTCTTTCCCACACGTTACACAATATGCTCCGGATCCCCCAACGCTTTCCATGATCTTTCGGCCCTACGACCCCGAAGTCGAAAAAATTCACTTGGCAACGGACCCCGCATCCGCTTCGAACATCGAAGGATCCCCTAAAATCTCACTACCAAGACATCGCCGACAGGGGGTAAACAAACCTCAACGGTACCGAATCAAGGCCAAGGGAGATTATCAGCCTAGCTGGGCGTAGCATTGCTGAAGTATCTATCAAAGCGTCGAAAAAAGTTTCCCGTAATGACTAGGCCATTATTGGGCTATAAACTCCGTTGTCACTCAATTATGTGTGTGTGCCAAGTGCTTCCAGCATCTTGGTGGACGAGTCAAGAGAAATGCGTTGTCCTGTAAAATGCCGTCGGGATGTTAAAGATGTAGGGTCTCGGGGGTTGATGTAACCTCAGCAACCTCGGGTCTGGGACGCATCGTCGAGACGACAACTCTCGAATTTTGCAAGAAAGAAATAGAAATTGCATTAATAACTCCATATCCTTCGATGATCATGTCCATTCTGTTTTCCCAAACTCCATGCAAGTGCGTGCTACCATTATACTATGACCTTTTCGGCCAGGAAGTCCTTCCGCACTCCATGAGTCCAGAGTGAATCTCCATGAGCCCAGACTCCTGAGCAAACAAACCTGCATCCAGACTTCACCAGCATCGCCCACGACAACCCTTTCATACCTCCGACCCATCGGCACTCCTTAAGGTCTAGACAACCACACTCTCCCCCTCAACCACAACCTTCGGCACCTCATACATCTCCCCCTTTCCATCCCCCAACTTTTCCAAACCCGGCAACACCAAAAGCCTTGTCCCCTTCACCTCCTCCCTCCCACCCTCCCCTTCCTCCCCAGTTCTATATCCACCCCCCTCCATGCCCTGTCCCCTCCCCTCCCCAGGAGCATCAAACACAAACCGCCACTCACATCCATGAGCAAACAACACATACCCGAAACTTACACACTCCTGAATCACGCCCTCCAGGTTCCTCTCCTGATCAAAAATTGCCCTGCGGTCAGAGTGCACAAAGATACCCAGGAACTTGTTCAGCGAGGCGCGAAGGCTGGTTACTTGGGCGGTGATGGTGGAGGGAGGGGTTAATGTTAGGTTTGGGATTGTTGGATTGGGGGAAGTGATGGTGATTGAGGAGCAGCGGCGGTCTTCGGGGGTGTTGTTGTTCGTAGTGACAGTGGTGGGGGAGATGGGGTGGGAGGGTTTGTCGAGGAGGAGGTAAGCGGAGAGACGGCGCCAGAGGTTTAGGGCTGTTGCTGCTGGTGGGGTGTTAGTTTCTTAATTTTCGTTTTGTTCTGGGAGGTGGGTGCTTACTCTGCGGAGTCATGGAGTTCTTGCCCATACCTGCTGATGGAATTGACTCAAGGAAGGAAGTAACCTGCCGCGGCAAGAGCGAGACACTGCCGGGGTGAGAGCGAACGCGGTGCAAGTCCAAAGCGGAGAAGATTGTAAGCGCAAGGAAGTGGCGGATGGCAGCGAACCGAGTCTGTGGATCTTTCGACAACTTCAGGATCAAGGCGTGGGTGTGGTCGTCCAGACCAAAGGCTGGATCTGACAACGCCTGGTTAACTCTGAAGACCTCGTTCCTGCTCCCATCCAGTTGGTCGAGGTGGTAGTTGTTCTGGACGTGTTCCTGGAGGAGATAGCCGAGGGCAGACAGTTCTGACTTGATCTCCTCGTCACTGGCGCCTTCGAGGATTCCGATGCCAGACAGGACGTTGTTTATACCACCCCCTGCAGCGGACGAAAGCAACGCCTCGTTCCTGACGCTGCTTCTGGAGGACAGTCTCTCCTTGGGCGGCGCAGCTGGGGGCAGAAAGGTCGTCATGGCGGTGGCTTCATTGAGAGAATCACGGCGCTTTCGACGCTTGCCACCGAGGCAGAAGTAACCGATCAGAGCTCCGACCAAGAGACCAAGTAGCGCTGCACCGATAGCCGCGCCCGCAATCGCGCCCCCATTCGTCTTCGTGTGCGTGACTGCGTGAGTGGCGGTAGAGTGAGCGGCTGTACTAGTGGCGTGTTTAGTCGACGCCGTCGAGGTCCGTGAGGTGCTTCTCAAGGAGACAGCTCCAGTTTCAGCAGCAATCCGATAGTGACATTCAAAACTGGTGGCAATCTGAGAAGTAGTCTCTGGGGCGATGAAATCGCCAACTGCAAGTGTTGCAGCGTCAATATGGAACTTTTCTGAGCCCCCTTCAATGCTAGCATCATGCTGTTTGCCGCCGAAGAACAATCCAGGGCATGTGAAATTGGCGGCAGGGACAATTGAAGAGGCAGGTGTGAACCAGGTTGTCGTCTCGAGAGTAAGCCATGCCGTTGATGTCGTTGGCGAAGCCATATCTAGAGGTACTCAAAGGAGGAAAGGATAAAGAAGACTCGAATGACGTTGGTTTCTATGGCGTCGATGATGGAAGGAATCGCTCCAGAACTCCGAAAAAGAAGGTAAGGTAGTTCGAGGAGTGAGAAACCCGCCTCTCCAACTGAGGGAGATTTGAAAGTGAGCGTAAACCGTTTGCTTTCATATTCCCTCTCTTCGATTCCGAAACAAGCACCAAGAAGAGATGAAACTCCTTTGGCCGGCTTGCCCCACGAAACACAAACCCGTAAAAGAAGCAAACGCAGTCCTTTTATGCCAGTCATTTTGCGCATTCGGTGTTTGTGGTCCATACTGTAGCACGGGTGCACTGCCCGTCCAGTCGCCTTTGTAATGCCCCGGTCGACCACCTTGTATCCTATGTACTCCTGTGCGATGCGGCCGGCCGAGAGTATACATACTCCATGTCTTGGTTCTTTGGTTTGATGTTGGGTCTCTACTGTAGTGGTCCCTACATGCTGTCATACTGTGCTACGAGAGATGCGGTCGCTCCCGTTGATGATCACAACTGCAAGCGTACGGTACTTAGCGTTGATACAATCTCACGAGCCTCATACCTGACTGTTGTGTTGCCCTTAGCTCCAGTCAACTCCAAAGACTCGCTGCCAAGAATCACGATTGTAGAGCCTCGCCTCGACATCTTGACTTGGTGATACGCTGGATTGATCACACAGGCAACTCTATCGCAAAGAATTACCAAAGCCCTTTAATTTCGATGTAAAATAATCGCGATGGCTTGGCGATCTCTCGATACCTATCTTGTTTGCAAAGCTCATCGTACATGAACTCGAAGCTCCAGAGACTCGTGGTGTTCAAGGATTCAGGGGGCAGGCATACCTTTCTCGGGTCGAGGACCACTTCCACTCAGACCGCTCTCACTTGGCCGTTAGCGCACAAGCCCACCCATCCCCTCATCACGTTGTAACGTCCAGAAGGAGCCTGGTGTTAGCTTTGGAAGTGAAGCCTTCCCACGGTAATGAGTTGTCCAATGGGCCCTTATATCCAAGCCGGAGTCTTTCCAGGCAGTTGGGACTCGTACATGCTTCCCCCGGGGCCTCTGTTGACATGGTGATAATGGAGGGCCAGAAGGGCCAGACGGGCCCCGTGGCGCCTGGTCACAGTGACCAACCGTCCACTTGGCATGCAGGGACCCCCCTTGGATCGCCACGAGGTAGGGCTGATCCAGCCAATCCCGTCTGGCTGGACCCTTCACGACCCTCACGACCCTAATGGATACCCCCCTCTTCGAGTCTCCTCACCTCCGACTTTCCTTGCCCTTCCCTCCCACTCCCATCTTACGACACCTCTTTTAACATCCGATTCCTCGACCGGCAGCACCTTGTTGGTCACGCACATTCCTTCCCGTCCCTTCTATCTAGACTCTCTCTGTCTCTCTTTTCAGCAAACCTGCTTCGGTCATTCAGATTCCCATTCATACCTATCAAATGGCACCGCCATAGAACATAAAGAGGAAGAGCACGGAATAAAAAGGGACTTGGCTGCCGACACGGTCAGTCGTTCGTTCGTTACGACTATAGTACGTTTCGGCCGACTTCGGCAACCTAAAGCAACCATGGGTTTCACGTCCATCATGTCCAACAACAACAAACCCCATTTTTTCCGCCTTCCCGGCGAGATACGCAACCAGATCTACGAGTCCCTCCTCGTATTTTCGGAGCCCATCGTCGTCTACGCCGAAGAGTGGCAAGATGAGAAGGACAGAGACAAGAAGCCGAAGCGTGATGGCGCTGTCAGGGTGCATCTCGACAACGCCTCCGAAAGAAAGCGCTGGCCGCTCTCCTCCCGCTTGCTCACCGTCTTTCTCATCAGCAAGCAAATCCACCACGAAGCCAGCGCCGTCTTCTACTCGCACAACCAGTTCCGTGCGCCGCCTTCGCTGTGCAGGTTCCCCGACACCCAGCTCCAGGCCAACTATGTCATGCGCAGCTTCATCGACCGAATCGGGCCGCGCAACTTGGCCTGTCTCCGCCACCTGTGCATCCCGTTCCCGCTCGACTCGGGGGCGGGGCAGCGATATCTGGACTGGCCGACGCGCCGGTCATTCGACAACGGCCTTATGCTCTCTCCGGCCAAGCTCGAGGCTTTAGTCCTTCGCGCCAACGTGGTGCCCGGTGCACTGCCGAGTCTGTGGCGAAGGTGTCCGAATGTCGAGGTCATCGAGTTCGATCTCAGCTGGTCCGGCCCGGGGCATTCCTTCTGGAAGGTCCGGCCGTACGATAGGGAGATCCTGCTCGGCAGCATGGACGCGGCATTGCGGGAGGAGTTCAAGCGTTTGAGGGGGATCGTCGTGAATATCCACTACGACGGGCCGATCCGGGAGATCAGCAAGTCGTGCGAGGTGTTGATGGAGGAGATGCGCGGATACGGATGGAAGGTCGAGGTGCGCGATTGTAGCGGCGAGAAAGAGCAGCGGCTGAGGATCCCGTATTGGCATCGCCCGTCACCTTCGCGCGACTTTCGATGGAACGGCGGATGGGAAGACTACAGCGCTGCATTTTCTGGCAGTGGAACTCAGGGCGTCAACGACGATGCTGAGCATGTGAAGCCTACGGCCGAGCGGAAGCGGCAGTTTGCGAAGGATATCGGACGAAAGATTGTGCGGTCTCGGGCGTTCGGGTGGAGCGTGGTCGTGATCTTTTCGCCTACGATTCCCGTGTTTATGGCTATCGATAGCATCAATACGAGGAGGAGGAAGCGGAAGAACGAGAAGCTGAGTCCGGGATAATCGACGGCTAGCCTCTCCCACCCAGGTTCGCTTCCGGAATTCAGACAGGCTGGGAGTTGAGGCGCGCAGGTCGGGTCCGGCTGATGGAACGAACGACTTGTGCAGAGTGGCCACCACGCGTGCTGATTACCACATCTGAACGGACGCGCACGACCGAGCAAGGCAGTCCGGGGCGTGATGAGTGGAATCGGATGATGTTGGCTGGGATGGATGGAGGAGTGACGGGATGTCTTGCGCATAGGTGTTGGCGTGTCATCCGATACCTACCTTTACACTTGCAGGATGAAGAGTATCACGGTGTGCTGGCCACGCCGGCAGCACTGGTGTGGTGAAGTCCATGCATAGGTAGAATCTGAAGGGACCTGAGGCGGGCGTCAGGCGTCAGGCAGGATAACAAACGCGGCCTGCCGGCTTCCGGCTCACATCCGATGCAGTTTACCGAGGTACATAGGGGCGTCCTTGTGCTTCTCTACATCGCATGGACGTTGAGGTTGGGAATTCGAACCCTCCTCTATACCTACCTTTTCTTGGCTTTTCTTTGAACATGATGTTTTTCCTTGTTGCGACTTCTTCGCTCTCCTTTTCTTCGGCGTTCTATTGTTGTTCCTGGGCACGATTCATGATTTGGTTTTGGTTTTCTTTTCCTTCAGTTTTTCTTTGCTCATGAGGTCATGCATGTGTGCCGTGTGTATAGAGATATGTAGAGCTGTCGAGATGTGTGCATGCTGCATCCATAGAAGAGACACGGGAGATCGGCATGATCGCCGAACCAATTTAAGATACATTGGCATGGTCACTCGCATTGTTAGATATGAAAGCCTTCTTGCTTCCCTTTCTAAGTGCTAGGTCTACGTACCTTAGTAATCCAAATGACTCCTTATGCTGCGAGATAAGATACAATATCTATCTTGGACTCTTTGCTGACAGTCAGATCTTGGTAACATGTAGTATGAAATGGGAAACAGCCAGCCATACGTGCGCCGATTGGTATATATATAAGAAGAAATGCAATAATAACCAACCCGAGTGATATCCCAATGCTCCCTGCCTTGGAGTGGCCGCGCTTATTTGTTATGCCAGAGAAAGTTGCGCAACCCATCCCATGTATCGGAATCTCTGTAAATGTACACCATACTGCTGCGCAAGCTAGACTGCAGCTCGGTATCATGCCATCTAAACAGGTGCATGACGCTGGCCCATGATACAGCAGCAAAGACCGGCCAAGCATAGTGACTGATGGTGGAGCTGTTGTTGGGCTCGGACACGCCCGGCAATCCATACCCGGGCTTGACGGCCAGGCGGGCTAGTGCCAGCACCACGCGCGCAAAGACGTAGATGACGATTTGCTGGTTAACGCTCGAGATTTTGCCCTTTCGCGATCGTTGGCCGAATACGACGTAGCCTCCGAGGAGACCGGCGAAGAAACTATCGTAGGGTCCTAAGTTGTCCCAAAGGGAGATTGGTAAGCTAACGTCCTCTCGGGTAATACGCTTGACTTTGTGCGCCGTCGCAAAGGGGATATGGGTATCTGCTTGCCTTCCTTGCCAGGTGTTGTCCCGTAATATTTTAGAAGATAGCACACGGTCTTGTATATGGTCGCGAACTTTGCCAGATTCGTAGCGTGGGTTTTTGTCGCGCGGAAGATCAGTTTAGCTTTTTCACGGAGACTGGCGCAATGAGAGACATGGTTAGCTGGAGGTCATGTCCGTGTGGAATTGGGAAAGGGGCAAAGGGGATTGTAAACTCACGACCCAGATCGAAATAGGAGCATCATGCTGTCGCATTATCAGGTCAGTCTCGTTCAGCGTTTTAAAATGATGGGCTCGGAACGTGGGCGTACACCAGCGCGTGCGGAAACCGCACCTTGGTTCCGTAGACGGCGCCATTGCGAGCGGCCTTAACAATGGCAAGAACGTCGCGATACTTGGGGTCGAGGATTATTTGTTCGACGGAAGCCTGTCGCGCAAATCTGTCAATATGCGCGCGTTTTGGTTTGGGGCGCCTTTTCGCAAGGGCTTTGGCGTTGTTGTGGTCGCACCTTGAGGCTCTCGAGAGCGGTGCTGGACATTGTGCCTCGGCTCAAACGGGGTTCGCTGGGAAACTGGGGGGATGACGAAATGGGGTGCGCGCTGCACACTCTCGAGAATCGCAAAAGTGTCGGTCGTATTCTAGCTCATTGGGCGACGATAGGGGAATGCGGCGCGAGTCGATATCGAAAAGGGGACAAAAAGGTCGGACCGGTTCACGAACGGGTGGGATGAAATTGGGAACAATTCGAGGTCACGGTGTAGGGTAGACAGGAGTGTAGACTTCTGTGGGTTGACAGGCGACGGCGCCGCGGCTCACGGGGGCAGATCCACGGCAGGTGGGAATGACGACGGCACATGTCGGTTTCGGTGGAACTTTACCGGCTTGGGGCCGTCGCTTTGGGGGCCTTCCCCGCAGATTGTTCCATGGGTCGCTGTGGGCATAGACGCAGGGGCCCCCATTCGCTGAAGATCAGTTGGAAATCCAGCAAGAACACGACCCTGAAAATGGCATGTGAAATTCCCATCCCTCGTCGGGCCCGCCGCCCATCACAAAAGGTCAACTTCGATTCCTCATATCGCGCTCATCTTCCTAGCAGATTGGCAGCATCTTCCAGCCTTTGACTACATACCCTGTTTCAAATTCCAACTTTGTCTTCTGTACTACCACCTTGACGAGTCTCGCGCTTCACATCTGCTCCAGCGATGGTGTGTCCCTACGATCATCGGGGATCTGAGTCCATGAGGTGACAAACGTCTGGGTGAGCCACCTCAGATAAGATCTCGTCCCGTGAGATCATTAAACCAGCACGGAATGCCCAGAAGGCAAAGCCGAGCTCAAACATCTTCAAGGACCTCATCATAGCCTTCTTAAATTTTCTTTCGACAATTATTTTTATCAGCCCTCATTCACAAATTCTTGAGACCCATTCAACTGTTTGTATCTCTTCCTTGTTGTCTGACATTGCGGCAGACCCACATCTACCGTTCCATTTGTTAACAAAAACGGGAGACACTCATCAGTATCTCCCCATTCCGTGAACGCGAGATGCAAAGAAACAACCTGAGCGAAGTAGAAGTCTGACCTCTATCTTATCCTACAATTCTCACATGATTGTAGCCTTTCAGTGGCCAGGTTGAACAGCAAAGGTGTTTGGCTCCCTATCTTGGCAGTTAGCGTTTTAAACATTTTGTCCAGCGAGTGTGACGCCGAGTTCGTCGAGCACAAACACATCCGGTTTACTCTCTCAAAGCATCATATTGTCTTCAACAGGCCTTAGATGTTTTGCTAAAGACATTAGAATAACTCCTAAACATGTCGAGTGGGGCCTTTTCTAGGTCTTCTCAGCTAGATACAAGACATAGGGCAGTTTCTATGAGAATGTTTTTCACGCGCATCTGGTTCTGGGGGTTCATGATTTGTTCATGATTTGACTATAACTAAACATAAAGTGGGGTATCTCATCAAAAACAGCAGGTAAAACTACCACTCCAGCCGGTCATCACACACGAGCCGCACATCGAAGCGGTCCTCGCCCTTCCAGACCTTCGAGCCAGAGTTGCACTCAGCGACAACGCTTCTCAGCTCGCCAATCATGCCCGGCGGCCCACTACCAAACACCCGTGTTGATCCTTGGGCAACACCTTCGACGAAATCCTTGACCACCGCCGTTACATCCGGCCTTCCTCTCGCCGTGGAGCTGTCTCTTTGGGCAGACATCCTCGGCACTCTCTTGATATCGTCATCATCCTCCTGCGACGACTCTCCACCAAAGCAAGTGGGCGGTGGGGCCGCCTTTGCGGCATCATCATCCGTGACGAAAATGCGAATGGTCAGACCATGGGCAGCACCGAGTCTGCGCAGCTCCTCCATCTCGGGCTCAACCCACTCGACGTCTTCGCTCCTCTTGATCGCCCAAACCAGGTCGACCTTCCTTCCGGGGTTCATGTTTCTGTCCCGGAGCAGATCGATCAGGAGGGGAAGGACAAAGGTAATACCGGTTCCGCCGGCAACACAGAGGACGTTGACGTCGGGCGTCACGCCCTCCGCAATGCTCTCGCCATAGGGGCCTTGGAGGATGACCGAGGTCGTGGGGATGGTAGCCTTCTCCGACAGCGCACCAGCAAGTTTATCCTGCACAATCTTGGCCAGCTTCTTGGTCTCTCCACCCTTGGCCCTCAAGATATACGAGTGCCTGACAGTTCCCTTTGCATCCGCAACTGGCCACGACAGCGGCGTAAACGGATGACTCTGCCAAATGCTTCCCTCGGTGAAGCACAAGAAGAAGTGCTGCCCAACCTTCCACGCCCTCTGCGGGTGCTCAAAGTCCAACCTGACTACATCCCCATGCTTCTCGTCCCTCCACAACTTCATCTCCGCCTGCGCCGCCGCGAACCCCACCCTTCCCTGGCTGGGGATATACCCATAATGCAGCAGCGCCGTCCTCACCAGCCTAGCACCGCGATCAACAAACCACAGCACCAGCCCGGGCACCAAGAAACACTGCAAATTCTTCCAATGCCCAATCACAGCCCCGATGTACACCATGGCCAAGACGTAGTGCGCCTTCCTGAAAAACTCGTACCCGGTGCGGCGGATGGTCCACTGAAGCGTGCCCACCCACAGCAGCACGAGAAGCACCAGCGCCACCACGCCCCAGCGGACGTAAGTCTGAACAATAAACGCGTCCCACACGCTCGGCTGCGGGCGGTACAGGCGCGCCTCGACGATGACCCAGCCGATGGTGTGCAGGATTGATTGTATCAAAATAATGTGGCCCGTCCAGCGGTGGAGGAACATGAAGCTGGTGTAGGGGACGCCCGTGATCAGCGACAAGATCGATTCGCGGCTGGCGAGCAGGACGGACAGTGGGGTGAGGGCGTAGGCGAGCACGCCGATGCGGTCGGCCCAGGGACCGAGCGAGGTGCGCGTGTTTTTGATGTGTTCGGGCTGGCCCTTGATGGGCGTGATCCACTTGGCGTAGACGATGCCGACGAAGGACCAGATGGTTAGGTAGCCGATTAAGACTAAAAGAATGAGGACTTGGAGGCGGGTGACTTGGCCGAATACCGACTTCACTCCTTTGCTTGAGAGGAGATATCTTCTCCCCGTGGCGCCCACCGCCCTCATTGCCCTGGTGAATCTCCCCACCGATCGAGGCTTGGTGACTACCTCCCCCGTCAACAACCCCCCTCTTTCCTCCTCAGGCATCTCATACCTGCTCCCTTCACTACTCGTCGATAACCGCCTCACAACACCCCAAACAAGCAATATCCCCAGAATTGTTGCCCATAAGATACCGGTGTAAAGCATCCCCCGGTCGTGGGCAGAGTACACAGCGTCCAGGTAGGCGCACGAACCGGCGTCGTTTTTGCAGGGGACTATACGGTAGGCGTAGCCCCAGTGCGGCTCCATGTTGGATTCGCCGGTGAAGTTTTGGATCATTCTTGCGGAAAGTTGGGATTGACTTGGTGGTGTCATGGTGGATGAAGAGGGTGGCCGTTGGCCGTTGGATGCCGGGTGAATGGGGGAATTAGAGTTGGGGGTTTATGTAGAGGTGTTAAGTGTGGTTGTTGGTGAGGTTGTTATTGTTGTTCCATTGCCCGGTGGTTTGTGATCGACAAGTGTTTGCCGGGTTGTTGATGTAATAGTGGTGGTGATGGTTAGACAGACCGGGTGTGACTTCGGTAATCTTGAGTCCCAGCCGTTGCTTGTTGTCGAGGTGATTCAAAATCAATGTCAAGGCGAAAAGGGGAATGGATATGACAACAAGTTTAATGTTCAAGAAAACAAAACCCTCGGAGGACAACCGGCCGAAAGATCAAAAAGGTCAAACCACTTGGATCTCGCTTCGCTTGTCCTGGAAGCTCCAGTCCCTTGCTTGGATCGATCTTGACAAACTTGGGATCTGGAATCTTGAAAAGGAAACGAAACGGAGCTGGTTGCGTTTGAGCTGATTTCATATCGTCAGGGGTTGATTTCGTTAACAGTGGGGTTTGCGCTGGAACTTACTGCATGGTACAGCGGGTGTGGAGCGAGCGCCGAGAAAGTTGAGCAAGTTTCCATTGCAACGGTGTTCGTTTCTGTGGTGCTACTGACTGCTGTCGCAATCGGATCCAGAACAATTCGTCTTCAACAGTGTTCCGTGAGCCGAACGAAACCCGCCTCCCGCTGTTTGCCTGCGGTGTTTTGGTGTTGTCGCCCCCTTTTTTGGTGAGCATGTTTTTTTTCTCTCGCCCAGCTCTGCTGTATATCATTCCACTGATCTTCTCCCCTCGTTTTTCTCTCATTCCTTCTCAGTCATGCCATTGAGAGGATTTGAGAACATTCTGTTCCTCCTCGCACAGCATCTCGAAATGCCAAGTCGATGAACACGAAGAAGTTGAAACGGGACCGGTAAAAAGATAAGATGATGCTGGAGTCTGGACACAGCTGCGGAGGTTGAGCATCTTTGAGCACGTTTTTCTGCAACCAAACAGTGGGGTGACGGAGCATCGTGGGGTCGTGCTCGCCCGCTCGGCATGTGTGGGGACCCTGCAAATAGATTCCTCGCTTCTCATTGGATAATTCCATCCAGGTCCCAGGGACTCGGAGCTTCGACCCTGAACATGAGGGGATGGAGGCGAACCGAGCGAGCTTCCGGCACGGCGCGCTCATTTTCCAGGCGAACGACATCCCGCCGGGATACAGCCGTGATGCTTCAGCCGCCCGCCCCGATTTGATGACATTGACGAAACGTATGCGCGGACGGAGAGCTACGTACCGACGATGACCCTGAATCATTTCCACAGCTTCGTCGTTCATAGCGGGGCTGGACGAAACATCTCCAAACCTTAAACAAACGTGGAAATGTGGACAAGAAGGTTCTCTTCCGATATTCCACTCATACCTGCTCTCTCTCATGCACCTTGACCCTTTTCTCCCTCTTTTCCACTCTTTCTCCCTCGTCTCCTGACTCTTCTGCACCCTACCTAGCCTTACGGATGGAACCATTGCCTTCGTCGGCTTGAATCACTTGGTTGCAAACGAGTAGCTGCTGGGTAAGGGAACCTGACGATCGGTCCTTGTCCTTGTCATACGTACCGTACCGTCGTCCGTTTTTCCAGTCGCTCTGGGCCGGGGTTAGGTACTCGAAAACCTTCTCAGTCGCACCACTTGGTCCCACGGGTCACAGACCACGGATATCGACGAGGGAATTAGGAGTGAAGAAACAAGCTCAACGACGAAGCTAAAACGAAGAAGAATCCTGTCTTCTCATTAAACGCCATCACCACCAAAGCTTCCACGCATAGCTCACGAGTTACAACAACCCCCAACCACTCTTCGCCCCTTACTCTTTTCTCACACTCATCGCCAACCATGGCGCAACACAGTTCAACCCTCCTCCTTCCCAGAATGGACATGGGCCACGGGGACATGGACGGACCGGCGTGCAAGATTTCTGTATATTACCCCTTTCTCCCCTTTTATTCATGGCATTTACTCCCCGTGCACCACCCTTTCTTACACGTGCACCACCAATCCCGCTATTCTCACCATATCCCCACTCCCACTCACAGCGTACTAACATATTCCAAACAGATGCTCTGGAACTGGTACACAATCGATGCCTGCTTCATCCACCAATCCTGGCAAATCACCACCCGCGGCGCCTTCGCCGCCACCTGCATCGGCATCATGCTGATGGTCGTTTTGCTCGAGTTCCTGCGCCGCTTGGGCAAAGAATACGACGACTGGATCGTCCGCGACTTTCGAAGACGGTCGGCTTTGATTAGGGAACAACAGCGTCGGTTGCGTCAACAACAACGAGGACAGGGTTCGACGGGTGATGCAGCGAAAACGGGACTTTCGACGACGTCGGTCGTGGAGAGGAAGTACAAGGGGACAAGGACGACGACGTCGCTCAAGTTCCGCGCTAGTCCGTTGCAGCAGTTGATCAGAGCCGTGATTCACGCCGTCATGTTTGGACTCGGGTATCTGATCATGTTGTTGGCCATGTACTACAATGGCTACGTGATCATTAGCATCTTGATCGGGGCGCTGATTGGCAAGTTTTTGTGCGATTGGTTGACGGTCAAGTTTGAGATTCCTGGTGGGGATGAGGAGGAGGAGATGATGGTGGATGGGTTTACGGACGAGGAGGTTCCGAGGCAGCAGGGCGTGGAGGACGCTACTGTTTGCTGTGGTTGAAGTCAGACGGAATGAGGGAGTTGGGGATAAAAGGGACGGAAGATGATAACGACCGCGATGATACCTTTTTCTTTTCAACGGTTAATATTTAATGGACTGGGTTTATGCCTCACGCCGCTTGTTCGGCTTGTTTCTTTTGCAACGTCGATCATTGGCGTGGGAGGCCGTTCGTAGGTCTGGAGGAGGTCTGTTTACGTCCATCTTCGGGGTGCAAGCTTTCGGACTTCGTCCGGTGTTCTGCTGAGGACTTGGTTCAAACGGAAGAGGTAAACTGATGCCATCAGGAGAGCGAGTGCTGCAATCCATGGCGCCGACCTCTCGGCGAGCGCCAGGAAATCCATTGATTCATGCTGCGAGGAGGGAGGAGGATCGGTTTTTGGAAATTGGATGTGGTGCCCTATTATTGACCGGCTAAAGTCCATGACGGTATCGAAGGTCCGTGGGGGTAACGGGGAAGAACAAGGAAGGAGGGAGTGTCGCGTAAAGTGCTTGGAGATTGGGAGGTGGCGCAGACCACTGGGCCAATATGAAAGTTATCACCCACCTCTGCCCAAGTGCTGTACTTATTCCAGACTGCTGGACATTCCTCTTCTTCTCTATCACCCTGAACCAACCACGGTTCACCATCACTGGTCCTTTTTGCCCTTTTTGGTATCACTTCTCGGAACCCCTCCCGTTCTCTTAATTGTTGGTACAGCGGCAAAGACTGTAACAATGGCAACGAATGCAAAGAAGTACATTGACTGCATATCAACATACATGTGCATATGCTTGTGCTTCTGCACGGGGTGTATCCAAGCATCTCTCCTCTCCATGCTATCCAGACGCTTTGTGCCGAAATAAACATGCTCGCTCGCTAAATGACCATGCTAACATGCCTCCCCTTCACAAATCCCCCAAAACCCGCTGTTCATCATGGACGCCGGCACCTGGTAAAACGTTAGTAACACACCCCATCACGATCCATGCGAAACCCTCGATACACGGGCCTCTCAAGGCTTCGTACTTCCATGCCCATGTCCACCATGCACACTCTTCTCCTTCTTAAAGTCCTCGAGCCAAGCCTCCACAAAGTTCTTGATAGCCCTCTGGGTCTCCTCCACCGGCTTAGGGGGGAAGTTGGGAGCGGTCTCGTTAGGGAACACGCCGTTCTCGTCCCAGTGGTGCACGCCGTCCTTGATCAGGATGAAGGGCTCGCTGATGGTGCTCTTGCGGTCCTTGAGGCCGATGGCGTGCGGGGTGGCCGCGCGCCAGGGGTCCTTCTCGCCGTCAATGATGGCCAGGCGCGGGTAGCTGATGCCGAAGCCGCCGTACTTGTTGATGGACTCGACGTCCGAGGGCTTGTTGATGTTGAAGGCCTCACGGCAGGCGATGGAGGTGTAGTTCAGGTCGATGGCGCGCGAGATCAGCGGGAGCTGGTTGTGCGGGACACCGGAACCGGTTTGGAGGTAGCCCCATCTGTGAAGGACGATGTTAGTTGAATCCTAGGAAGTTGATGAAGGGATGTTCGACTTACTGATCGCAAACCTGGTACATCCACAAGCGCCACGTCTGCTTAAGATCGTCCTTCTTGTAGAACTCGGTGTCATAGGAGGTAAAGCAGGCATTCTGGTCCTCGTCGCACGACTGTACTTGGGTGACGTTGACATAGCCGATGTAGTTCAAAAACTGATTGGTGAGGGTCTTCACCTCCTTGCCGTATCCGCCAACAGTCAAGAGCTCCTGGACGTCCTTCTTAAGGCGAGCAGTCTCGGGGTACAGCAGCGCATTGGAGCTAACATTGTTGCAGTACTCGCCGTATGAAGTGTCGTTCAACGCGGGATCCCAGTTGGTGGATTGCAGTCCTGCGATGCCGTAGCTGATGGCGTTGGCAAAGTCATCGGTGTGGGTGAGGTTACCAAGACCGAATGCATCCTTGAGCTTCTGCACGTATTTGGCGTTGGCCTTGTTGAGGATGATGTTGTCAACAACGTGGGTCAGCTTCTGGGTAGCGGTAACGCAATCCTTGGGGCCGTAGATGCGGGCGGCCTCGTAGTACTGCCAGTAGTCATAGATTGCCTCAGTGACGCCGGACGAGGAGATGGCTCCCCAGTAAACATCGGGGTACAGCTTGCGCAGGAAGGCGACGAAGGCACCAGCGTAGGAACCTCCGTAAGCGATGTAAGGAGTGTTAGGCGCAGTCAGATCCAGGTGCTCAAGACCCGCGAACTTGACGTTCTTGGCAAAGTAGACAGTATCAGCCAGCGCTTGGTCGGTGGTGAGGAAACGGAGGTTCTTCGTGCTGAAGTCGGAAGTAGGCAGACTCTTTCCATAGTAGCGATGCTCAAGGATGACGCCAACACCACCAGTTGCCTTGGCGAGCTGGTACACAATGCCCTTTTGGAGGAACTGGAGACGTCCGACACCGCTCGTCTCGCCGGCAGCTAGGACAATGACGGGACCCCCCTTCTTATAGTAAGTCGCGTCGAACCAGTAGCGCTGGTCGAAGGTGTCGTTGGTATGCGGCTCATACTTTGTGTCATTGTGGAAGTGGTCGACGGGAATCTTGATGGTCCGGGCAGGGTAAAGCAGCGTGGGGTCGGTGCTCTCCTGGATGGTGAAATCACCCTCCGGCTCCAGCGCAAGATCGCTCTCCGACTGAAATGCTTGTTAGTCTCGAACTTTTATAAAGCAAAGGAGGTGATGACATGCACGTACCGACAAGCGAAGGTTCCTGACAGAGATGGGCGCAAAAGCAGAGGCTACTTGCGCAACGCAGGCCGTAGCGGCCAGTAGACGTCCGAGTCCCATCATTTTGAAGATTCCAAAACGACGACGACGAGTTTGGACGAAGGAAGAGAGAACCTTGAGAAAAGGACACTTACCTGGAATAAATACTGGGAAATTTTGATCCACGATAAACGCAACCTGTAAAGCAAGGCGATCAGCAAGGGTCCAGTGAATGGTACACCTTCCTCTTTGAGGTCGAAATTGAAGAAGTCGTTGGACCTGGACCAATATCGGACGGCGTCACGGCGCGTATGTGCGTGGAGGTCCGTACCTTTCATCCAGCTATAAAGCCGTGTAATGACCGTGAGATGACCGCGATGCCGAACGAATGACGAACGCCAAAAACGCGGTAAGCTGCGCCGTAAGCCGGGGCGGGCGGTTGGTTCTGGTGGATGCCGCTGTTGTGGATGGCGTTGAGTCTACGCCGTTCGACGCTGTGACACTGTCGTTGCTGCTTACTGCTCCAATGTTTGCCTCCCGAAGGCTCCCAACAGAATCGATGAATGAGGCAGGCCGAAACTCTCCTTCAGGAAGGTGGTAGTGCTGTACTCCGGAGATGTGAAAGATGGTGGAGCGGTGTCGCCATTGACGCCGGGGATTTGACTCGAGATCCAGAGTGCCGATCCGAAGCGGGGAACTTCCCGACAGGGCCTAGCGACCTTGACCTGCCGGCCGCCGACTTGGCCTATCTACGTGGACAGGGCCCCGGGCCATGTTGTTGTTATTCCCACGTCGTCGGTGATGAAGACGAAAATTATGTGAGACAATTGCGGTCGTGGAACGGTGAAATATCGGGTGGTGCAGGCAGTTCATCGAGCACGGGTGGTTATGTGTACGCGGCACCCGGGGACTTGGGCCCCGAGCATTGTGCGAATCGATACATGAAGTATTGATGGACACATTTCCTGGGAACACGAGAGAGATGTTGGCCGCCAGCACGGGATGGATCATTGGAATGTCCCACGGTTCGAGAACTGAGGAAAGAACAACTCCCGTGCCGGCCAAGAACACGGCCCCGAGCCCGGGCCCGGCTTGGTGCGACTCCACTACAGCTCGGCTTCTGGCAGGCCAAGCTCCACCAACTCACGCACCTCTGTTGACAAATGAAGGTGTAGAATACGAGCACGAGCAGGGGTCAAAATGTATGTACGAAAGTAGGGTGCAGACCGTATATTGTATAGAAATCTGCTGGGTGAATCCCTCACTCAGAATCTCTAATATCAAGGTTTTACTAATTATATTAGCGGGCCTAGATTATATAAGATAGGGCGGTCTAACTACCCCTATTACCTCTTTTATCCAACACACCCCCCCAGCTAAATTGGATTCAATTTAGGAAATTGGTTAAATAAAGCTATTTATAGATTTATACCCATTTTTTCCATTTCCTCTAACAATTACCTTTAAAGGTATCGCCCACTATCGTATATTATAAATATAAAAGGTTAACAGTACTATTTTTAATAATAAGCGGGGTCTTATAATTTAGTAATCAAAATATTAAAGTATAATTTTAACTATCCGTCCACTATCTCTTAAATATATTTAATAATATAATTAATAATTTATCCCTAAATACTATACCTAAAGGTCGTAAGTTCGAATCCTACTGGGGCTAATCTTTTTACCCTTTTCCGTCTTACAATAATTACCGTACTAAAGCCTCTCAATTTATAAAGGTCCTTTTAACCGTATTATATAAGAAGGTAATTTATACCCGTATTAATACCTATCCCTTCTTTTTATCGCTTAATAAATCTCTTCTCCCTAATCCTCTTCGTCGACCCTTATAATTAAATAATTCGCCTCGATTATTAATAATTCCCTCTTCTCTCCTCTTATCTCCTTAATATCTACTAAATTAAACTACCTTATAAATTTAAAATACTTATATAAATCTAACGTTTTCATTAGTCTATTAATAATTATTTACCCTATTAATATATAGTATATATTAACGAGGCTTCGTTATTATCCTTCTCTAAATTAGTAATTATAAATATCGACGTACTTAAGCTTAGTCTGGAGTTTAGAATTCTCCCTAGTAATAAAGCGGATCGTTTATTTATTATTATAACTAAGGGGTACAATTTCGAATTTAAACCGAAGGGTAAAGGAGTCGAAGAACTTCTTTACTTATATACCTTCCTTCGCTCTTTAAATAAAGGATAATAATTTAGCCTTTATTATTAAAGTTATTATTATATTTTGCTTATTAATTCACTAATTAATAGTCCTATTAAATAATTATATTACGAACCCTTAGGAATTCCGTTAATTAAAGGAATTATTAATAAAGGATAAGTTAATATAGATTTCGAAGCCGTTACCTCCTCCCAATTAAAAGGTATAGTAATTAATATTTCGAAAGTAGGCCTTTAATTATCGGATCGCCGAATAGTAAATTTGCTTAGGGTTAGTAAGGAAGCGAATTAATCGAAATAACGTAAATGAAATATTTAATTTAGTAATAATAATAAAGTAGAGAATAGCGCTAACCGCCTTCTAGTATTCCTTAATTAAATATTAAGTAGCGGTCTCTAGCGAGGCAATTAACTCTTTAAGTATTATAGGGGTATCGGGGGCTTTCCTAGTCTATATAATTCCTTCTATTATTTTAAGGATATATTCTTTTTAAAATAATTAAATTAATCGACGATAGCGGTTTCGAATAACCTTAATACTTAAGAATTATTAAATATTATAACCGCCGGTTAATTAGTAGTATTTTTTAAGGGTAGTAATTACTTTATTTATTAGCGATAAATATTTTATTTTATAAGCAAGGATAATATTATTAATATAGAAGAATATAATTATATTCTTATAAATTAAAATATATAGTTTTATAAGGATAGGGGCTAGGTTAGCCTTTATTAAGGTTCTAGTAAATTCTTTTTACTAAAATAGAAGCGATTATTTTAAACTATAGAGAATTCGTAGTAATTTTAATACTTTACTTCGATATACTTAACCGTATAGTACTTTTATATAAACAATCTCGTTTAGTATTATATTAATAAAAACGTTAATAATATTATATTATTTAAATTCGAGATTAAAATAAATAGCGATAGTTATTATAATCCGGAAGGATTGGATTGCGAAGGTTATAGCGTACGTTTCGTATACGTTATTATATAATTATTAATCTCTTCGTATAATTAAACGAATTTTATACTTGAGGAAGTAATTTTCTACGTTGAATTTATATATATATACCTATATAGAATTAAAAGGAATAACGGTCTTATTAATTTACTATTCGTTTTAATTAACCTATACCTATAATTTCTTTTCTTCGTAGTCATTTATATATTCCTACTTTATCTTCGTAAAAATATTACTAAAGGGATAACCCTAGAGGTCTTTATAATAACGAGGAAGGGGAGGGAAATTTTATTTATAAAATATAAATAAGGTTTTAAGGGCGTTATAACGATCTATAATATCCTTAGTTAACTTCGAATTATTAGAGAACTTCTTTTCTACTTTATATATTCCTAACCGCCTTATTTAATTAAAAGTTTCCTTATCGATAAATTATCCGTTATATAATCTAATATTTATTTTATTTAAAGTAATTAAGAAGGACCCGATTTAGTAGAAATATTTATTATACGTCGGCTAGTTCTCTTAAGGGCGCGATACATTAAAATTATTAATAAAGAACAACGTTAAATTTTTTAGAGGGGTGGAATAACCCGTCTCCTCCTCTTTATTTATTATTATTACTTACTAATCTTCTTACGGCCGCAGTTTTAGGGCTGCCACTAGGGTAATTATAATACCTTTACCTTCTTAATTTACTTATTTTTCTTCTTCTTATATATATATAAATTCAGTCGGTTTGGAAGTTACGGTTCTATTAGCGGTAGGTAGGGATTCGACGATTAAATTAGCTTCCTTATCCTCTACTTTAACGCCTCTAGTCGGTAGCGGGTTAGATATATCGAGATTTAGTTAATAAATATCGTTTAATTATACGGCTAATTCTTTAAAGGAAATATTAAGAATATTATAAAATTGTTCAATATTATTTATAAAAATTTCGTCCTTATTAAATACTACGTCCTTAATTACAATTATTTAATTCGTATATAGATTCTAAATATAGTAGATATTATTAGATTAATAACTAACTAAATATTTTACCCAAGCCCGTCTCTTAAATTTCTAAGTCCGCTTTTAATTACGTAGGATATCGACTATAAGTACGAACGCTTTATACTTATATACCTTCAAATATAATAATTATAGTACCGTCCTTTATTAACCGCCGTTATAATTTACTATATACGCTATAAAGCGCTCTTCTAGGGATTTTTAATTATATTCCTATTATAGGGTTATATTTAGTAAATATACTACTACTATTGTAATCTCTCTCCAAAATTTTTAAAGTAATTTTACCCCTTCCTTTATAGCTATCGATTTTTCCCTAATTATACCCCCCGAACGTTCGGCGCTACCGTTCTATATTTAAATATATAAAGCCGAAGGCTCGATAATTATATTTCTTATTATTAAGAAGGCGGTAACGTAGGGCTTGGTTATAATTATTTTATTATTATATTCGATTACCCTAAGTTAGATTTAATAATAAAGGTTAAGACCGTTAAATAATAATATTAGTATAATAATAATCGAATTTACTATCCGGTTTAGTAAGTAATATAATTATATTATTCTAGACTAGCGATCTATAACGATTATTAAATTTAAGACCGTCCTTTTACTAAGTACCTTTATAGGCGGATAATTAAAGAAATCGACTGCGAAACGGAGTCTTAGACCTTCTAATATATTGCGGACCTTTCTACGTATTTGGTACTTTATTTTAATTACCGTATAGGAGTCGTAATAAACGAGATTAAGGCCTTTAAGCTAAACCCTATACTCCTTATTTATTAATTGAATTAAAGTTTCCGGTCTTAAATAACTAAGGTAAAAATATTAGCGCAAAATATTACCCTTTAGAAACTTCCTAGCAGTCTTATTAATAAATTAGTAAAATTATACGTAAAAAAAGGATTGGTTAATATATATTTCGAAGGGTATATATTCTAATATAAATTAATTAAATTCTAAAGAGAAATAATAAAGGTAGGTATTATTTAAGTGGAAATATAAATAATTAAGGTTAAAAGAATAATCCTAATATAATCCTTTTTTTAATAACCTTCTTAAAAATACGAAGTTATAAACTATTTTTAATATAAGTGCGACGTTATTAAATTTAAAATTAATAAGGAGACCTTCGTTATTATTTATTATTAAATAGATTAAACCGTACCCTTCGATTATAATAGACTTATCTCCCGCCCAAATATAATCTCCTTCCTTTACAAGTATAAAACTTTTAAACCGGCCGGCCTTATTAAAAATATAGATTATTATATTTAAATTAAAAATCGTTAAGTCTCTTAGTAAGTATTTTAGCCCCTTATTATAAGGTTCTAATACTAAAAAACTCGCTTCGTAATTAATATTATTAATACGCCAATTATTAAATTAGAAATTACTAATATTATTAATATAAGATACCTCTTCTTTATCCTTTCTAATTTAAACTTCCTTTAAGATCTCCTTTATTCGTTAGGCGAATTTAAAATCCTTTTAATAATTTTTATTCACTCTTATACGAACGTAAGAATTCTCTTTAAAATATTTTAATCGGTTAATTATATTAATATATTAATAATATTCAATTTAATAACCTATTCGTTCGCAAATAAGGTAAACCTTCTTCGGCTTTTTATTATTATAATTTTAATAATTTCTAGCCGGCCTTTTACTTCGGTTGTCCTAAGGGTTATTAAGAGTATCCTTACTAATTTCTTTAATAAATATAATTCTAGCCCTAAATATACTACCTTTATAAATTTAGGAATTACCTTTATTTAATAGAAATACTTTATAAATTATTTATTTAAATTCCCGGACTATATTTATAAAGGTATAAAATTTATTATCTTTAATTTAGTAATATATTATAATTTAAATATTAAGGGGAAAATTAGGGAATTTATTTATTACGTAGAGGAAATTTTAACGCTAATTCTCTAAATTAATATATTTATCGACCTTATAATATTAGCCGATAATTATAATTCCCTCCTACTCTTTAAATTAAATAGTCTAACTCTTAAAGGGACGGGTAAAACGAACCTTCTCCTAATATTTAGCGCGAATATCCTCTCTAACTCTAATAAAATTATAATTAATCGAAATATAAAATTTATTATACTAAACAATAATAATTTTAATCTTTAAGAAATAAATTAAATAAAGCTTCTTAATAATATACTTCTTTATCTAATCTTTAATTTCGTTAATATTTAAAACAAATTTATCCTAATCCTTCTTTTCGTAACGGTATTTAACTAAAGCGGCCTTATAATTACGGAAATTAAATTTAAATATAAAACTTAGACACTTAATAGTAAAAGATACCTTAATAACCGGTCCGAAAGGGACGGGCGCTCGAATTAAAGTAAAAATAAGGTCTATAAATACCAGGGTATAGGCCGGGGCTATAATAGACCGGGCGGTTTAAAAAACCCGGGTATTAGCTATTAGAGGGCTAGAATTATTTGAAATTTTAATCGAAGTCTCCTCCTCAGTAAATTTAAGAATTTATTATTGGATTTAAGTTTCTTAAATTATTTCGATGGCTAATTTTTAAAAATTAGTAACTAGCGGTTTAAAAGGAGTAACGGGCTAGGGGATTCTCTTTTTAGGATTAGGGTCGATAAAAGATTAAAACTCCTTATTAAAAACCTTATCTTTAAATCCTTTCTCCTAAAAATATTAATCTTCAAACTTATTAAAGATAACCTCGTTTACAGTTTTAAAATCGATAGAGGTAAATATTATCGAATATAGGGGGTTCGGTTTTATTATCTTTATCGTTATTTACTAAGTATTATATTTGCCCGGTTGATTATAATCGATAATACTACATATAAGACTCTTAATTATAGAATACGAGTACGAACAGGGGTTAAAATGTATATACGAAAGTAGGGTGTAGACCGTATATTATATAGAGATCTGCTAGGTGAATCCTTCATTCAGAATCTCTAATATTAGGGTTTTACTAGTTATGCCAGCGGGCCTAGATTATATAAGATAGGGCGGTCTAACCACCCCTGTCACCTCTTTTATCCGACAGAAGGCACCTCCAACACCTTCCGCTTCAAAGAACTTCTTCCTCTAACAAATGGAAGCCACGGCCCAAGTTGCTGATTCTTTGAACTGAAAAATTGCACGAAACTTTGGCTTTTTTTGCCGACGATCTAGCACACCAGCCAAGCATCACAAGAATGAAATATTCTCGTTAACCGCTGCTGCTTCTTCCTCAATCGATCCCGCTGAGCTGTAGTACGCCGACGAGGAGAGAAACCAACCACGGCTTGCATAGACTGCTTTCGGACCAGCAAGCTGAGTTCGGATAGGAAGCTATTTGCCAGTATTCATGATCCTTTTGTCAATTCACAAGTTCTCCGTAAAAGGATCTCGCTGACGCTTAATTGCTGGTCCCCCAGTTGCCGTCCCCAACGACCGAATCACCTGGCATCGTGCAGACGAATCGGCAGCATAACTCGTTCATTCATCTCGTCAATCATACAATTAAATACATTAAAAATACATCGCCATCATCCGATAAGCCATGACTCTCCGCCACATGCTTTGATGGCGGCGCGACCCGAGACGGCGCACTTTAAATCCACCGTCAATGGCCAGTCGGCATCCTGATATCACCACACTATGGGTATTCCCACATTTCAACCGTGGGATTCCAATATCCTTATCTCCGTTTCCGAGCAATAATTGGCAAAGACATCGAGCTCTGTGAGCGAGACGCAATCCAAGAACAGCAACGACGTGTTGGCTGTCTCGTCGGCACATCATGCCCGTCACAAGGCCGAGGCAAGCATGAAGCAAAGAAGATTATCGTTCGAGCTGTCAGTGGTCGTGCACGAAGAGGTAGCACCTTACGGATCCCTAGGCGCTGCTCAAGTCAGGGCCAAGGATGTTTGTTGCGGCTTGCGCCAAACAAAAGGTATAGTCTTGCCGCAAAGAATGATAGTGATCGGGTTTTGACTATGTCCTTCGCCAACAGACACCGAAAGCACAGGCCCAACATCGACGAAGCTCTGTTTTGCTTTCCATATGGTGTGGCCCCAGCGACATTCTCAGGCATTGCAACAAAGGCTGTTGTTGAGATCGGTGCTCCGACAGCACACTACCAGATAACGCCATGAGTCTTTTCACCGCCCTCCCATCTATTGGTCTTCTTAAGCCTGCGCGTCTTAATGCCGGTCCAGATATCTAACACTGCCATGACGATGACGCCCGACAGAGCAAGGAAGATAACCGCGGCAATCAGTAGGGACACCCCAATAGGGAACCATATCGAAGCCGTCTTGAGCGAGAGCCACTTATCGCCTTCTTGGAAATCGGTACCCAGCGCTTGCAGGCTGACCTGCATGGAGTTCAGGATGACGGAGCAAATCGCGAAGATGGTGAGCAGCGGTGCCAGACTATGGGTAAGGAATGATCCCCACTGCGGCCAGATGTGGAAAAAGGCCAGCTTCCCCCGGAAGAAGAACGAGGCCATGTTGAGGCGGCTGAGTCGTAGCTCGCCGAACTCGTAGCGCTTGGACACTTGATCGTCGCGGGCGAGACTGAAGGGACGGATGAAGTCGCACCACTCTTCGTATGTGGGGTGCTTGCCGTCCGTTTTCCTGGGGATCAGCCTCTTCTCACACGCCAGTTCGAAGTCGACTTCGTATTTGATCAGGTAATAGTAGCTTCGCATAAAGCCGAGGCAAGCTTGATAGACCTCGTAATTGGCATCGGCGATGTATTCCCAGAAGACTTTGCAGTAGAAGTAGGTTGGAACTGGCTTGATGAAGATCCGCTCGTAGTACCAGACTAGGTGCAGGCAGGGATGCTCGTCGACCTTAATCTCTCGGTCGTGCGCACCTTGGTGGTGGAGGGGCATGATGTGTCGGTAGGAGGGAGTTTGAACCTGGATATTGATTCGTATCAGAGCTGATCTAGAAATCACCACAGGGTGAGAAAACTTACGAATATGTATTTCATCCACTTCAGCAGCCGGTCAGTCTTTTTCGTTAGGTGAGACGTTTCCAAGTACTTTGCCAGATAATCATTGGGATCCGTGGAGGAACCGTCAAGAAATACACGGGGCTGCCCAGGAAGATATGGCTTGCCAACACCATCCGCAGGTTTCAAGCCCAAGCGGATATACGAGGGCGTATCTGAAGTACCCTGGACCGTGGTTTCTGCGATCTTGATCTGAGGTGTATTGCCGACCATATCCTCGATGCAGCTCCAGTGGCACCCCGGACCTTTGGAGGCAGTGGTGGCACTGGTCATGGTTCGAGGGATCCTGGAAGGTGTCATAGCCATAGCGTGTATCGAAGACTGGTGCGACTCGTTCTTCTCTTCCGCTGGTGGTGGTGAAGGAGGGCATGACAGGGGGCCTGCCGCCGTTGTCGCTATCGAGCGTACATCGGATTCCGCTGAGGCTCCCATCATGGCTGTCAGAGATGGGTAAGGTAGGTAGCGCAGATTCTTGGAACACGAAATGAGAAAAGAGCGATCAAAGTGCAATTATCTCTTGGACCGTTTCACAAAGTGAGAAGAGGATGGATGGAAATATGCAGTGTTAGTAGTCAGCAGTCACACGGGCGGCCGAGATGGAGGCAGGCGGGCGCCTGATACTATTTAACCGTGGATGGCCATCGTGACCATTTGGGATTTGGGGGCTAGGTAGGCCGCAGCTGAACCGCCCGAGGCAACCATCACACTCAGATCGAGTGAATGAGGCGATAAGTCGGAGCAGGCTAGGTAAAACACAGTTTGACATGTCTCGGGCCGGAGATACAGTCCCAAAAACTTGTGAAACCGGGGTCAAAAACTGCCTGGAAGTAACGACGGCGAGGGGGAGGGGTACGTAGGTTGGTCACCATCTGTTGTGTCACTGTCCACGCGCCGCCCACTCCCGTATCACCAGTTACAAACTTCGCGGGTAACTACAGTCCACAATCCCCAGTCTGTCCACAAAAGACAGCTTCACCCTCGCACAGCCAGGAAATTCGCCGCCGTCGCTCGTGTCGCTGGCAACGTCTGCTCGCAGAATTTGGAATTCATCAAGACGATGATACCCTTCAAGCTCCATTACCAGGCATATACCACCCTCCCACAGCTCTAGTACACAGCACCAGAGCAGTCTCGGCAGCCCAGCTTCTGGGCAAGTTATCCAAGTTCCAACAAGCCTGACAAGCAAAAAATAGGTAGGGACAGGCTAATCGCTGGCCAATCAAGAAATCCGACGAACAAGGCTCGAACACTCGACGGAATCCCCCTGGTCTCATCTCATGCACACACCCGCCCGAAGCCCCAAGCGCTGCGGACGAGGACGAGGACGAGGACGAGGATGGAAGTGGAATGCTTGGAACTTTTTCTTGCCTCTTGATTTTCACCAAGAAGAACCACCGTTACATTGAAGCGCTGAGGCTTGTGAGGATAGGGCAAGTCGGCGCTTATTTTTGGCGATTTTTAGGACAGTAGCGCGTGCGCTAAAGAAGTTGCCGTGAAGCATTTTCTGACCTCTGCCCCTGGTTGTCTACAGTCCGTCGGTCTTGCTATCAGGCCTGCTCGCGAGATGCCAAGATGAAGGTTAAACGAACTCGACATCGAAATGAAGAGGATAGAAAGAAGAAAAGATCGAGCAATCACACAATCGTGACAATCGCTGACGATGACAAGGAAACAGTGACAATGAAAACCGGGACGACCCGCCGGTTTTATAGCTCATGTGCCCCCCCCCCCTGTAGGATCCACAAAACTTTCCCATGGATAACCCTACATAATGCAGAAGGATGAATCAACATACATATACAGAATATACATAAATACATCGCATTATTACATATATAAGAAGAACCTATAATCATACTATTAACCGGGATATATATATATATAATAATAAGCGAAAGATTAGAGCGATATAAGGTTAAGTTCGATAAGTATTATATAGAAGTATATACGTTATATTTAGTCGGATATTAATTACCTCTACTTAATATTAATAAATTAAGTATAATCGATTTTGAACGTTTAGTAAAAATGTCGGTATAATACTACCGTTTATAATCCCTCGGGTATATTTTTACGTATATAGCGGAAAGACCCCGAAATATATTGTAATTATTTAGTCCGAAGTACTTTAGATATAACCTCTTTTACGGGAAATATCCGAAATTTATCGAAATTATACGATCTAACGGATTCCAATATAAATATTATAAAAGAAATTATAAAAGTTACTTATAAAATACTTTCCCTACCTCTATAATATTAAGATATAAATAATCCTATTTAAGAATTTACTATACGAGTCTTATCTTACTATTACCTATATTAAATATATATTCCGTATTTATTTTACTTACCTACCTACCTACCTAATATATTACTACCTTTCTACTTCTTCTATTATTAAATCCCTTCTCGCTTTATTCCTTTCGTTATTTATATATATATTTAATAAATCCTATTACTAGAGGCATTTCGTATATTAATTAATAGGAATATCTCGGGAACTTATTGGGCAATATTAATGTCCGAAACCGAATTTAAAATATCCGTAAAATTAATATAAAGATTTATATAACCTTTTAAAAACCTAACGGTAATATCGAATAACCCGCTAGTCCTATTATACCTTTATTTTATTTTAACCCTTTATTTATCTCAATTATTATTCGCTATAAATAATATAGGAAGTAATATCTACTTTTCCCTTCGCTAATTTTATAATATTTTTATTAACGACTATATTTTCTAAGGTAGATTAGGACCTCTAAGGTTATTTACCTAGGATACCCTCTAAAAGATTAGAATACCCCTTCTAGTTTCTATAAATTAAATCTCGGTATTAATTTTATAAAAGTCTAATAAATCGATAAATAGATTGCTAAAGAGTAAAATTTCGATAATAATAAAGGTTACCGATCGGTAAATTATAATAAGGATTTAAAGGACTATTTAACGCCTATAAAAACGGAGGAGGTTTATATTATTAAAGAAGAAGTCTAAACTTTTACTTATTATTTCTCTAATTCCGGCCTAGGTAATAAATAATATAAAATTCGGGCCTCGGTAATCCGCTCTAAACGTCCGATCTTTCCCGAAGACCGTACTAATAGTATTAAAGGTATAATATATATTTAAAATATAAAAGGATTAAGTAAGGATAAGATAAAATTCTTATTTAATAATATATATCTTACCCTCTTGTATTAAATTTATTTTATTAAAATATTATTTATAAAATATATTTAATAAATCTAATAGAATATAACCCAACCGTACGGAAAGGGCGAGTATAATAATATTTATGCGCTATATTTAGATATAGTTAAATATAATTAATTAAAGAAGAAATATACGGGTATTAAGATTTACTCCCGCTTCTATTTTAATATTTAAGAGTTAATTAACGTTTAATGGCCTATTGACGAAATTATAAATAAATAACGGTAAATATAATTATAATAAAGGTACAACCGGGATAATAAATAGGAAACGGCGGTATAATTCTTCGACGTTATCTATTTATAGGAGAATAAACAGATTATAAAGAAACGCCTATATATATTATATAATAATATTTATTGGTTAATTGCGTTTCGGCATTCGGTATATTCTTTTAAATTCTTATATTTAAAAAGTTTATAGAAGTATAAATATTAATATAAATACTTACGTACTGGGTAGCGTAGCCTGTAATACGCCCAAATAATAATATATGTAATTAAATATTAATATTATAATAAAGAGAAAAATAAATTCGATAATAATTAATATATATACGCGAAGAATAATAATTAATTGTATTACTTATATTAATATTTTATTAAATAAGCCTTAAAACGGTATTTAACTGATAGTATACCGATTGTAAAGACCTTTGGATATAATAAGGAATAAGATGATTTTTACGCGGAAATTTTGTATAATATATTGAAAAAAACGTAGTATTATATATCTTCCCTTATATTTATCTCCATTTATATTAACGATCGTACCTTAATATTTATTAAGCTATTATAATACTTTATTAATATATTAATTAAAGTAGCTGTAGAATACCTTTTCAATATTATAATAATAAATAATTATAAATATTTAATTTATTACGAATAACTAATAATAATGGACTAAAAGAAATATCTATTCTACGTTCTTATTATATATAGGAAGTATATTTATAGCCTACCCGTATTTAATAAAATCCTAGAAATTATAAAGTAGGATCTCTTAAAATAAATTATTAATATTAATAATCTAAATTTTATAGTAAATAAAATCCCGTCTTAATTTCCGATTTAATAAAAGATAATTAATACCTAACGCTTCCGAATTAAATTCTATAATTATTCGAGAATAATAAATTTTTATAACCGATAGAATATCTAATCCTTACAAAATTTAGCGAAGGGCTTAACCAACGATAATATAGTTAAGGATATTATTAAAAAAGCGAACTCTAAAAAGTTTTCTTCCAATATTAGTAAAAATGTACTCGGGGCCTAATATATATAAGAATAATAATACTACCCTTTAGACTAATAGGTACGTAAGTATTCGTATAATTAATAAAAAAATTTCGACAACCCTTCGAATACCCTCCGTTAACTATTAATTAATATTCCTTTAATACATTTAATACTATTAATATAACCGCCGAACCCTTATATATATCTATTTTATACCTAATCAATTCGAAGAGTTTAAATATATATAATATTTCGAAATAAATATATTTTTTAAACGCGTCCACAAACCCTACTCTAAAATTACCTTTATTTTTAAGAATAAATTCGAAAATATACGTAAAACTATAACCTCCTATCAAATCTTCCTATAGTTATAAACTAACTAATTCTAACCTACATTTTTGCCCGAATTTTTATTAATCGTCGTCTTTTAATTATTTACTACCAAATCTTCGTCGAATTATTCTATCTCCTCGAAAAGGAGTATAAAATCCTAAATAAATAGGAATATCTTTACCTAAAAGAAAACTCTATAAACTTCTACTAAAAAATAATTATCTCCAATATAAATTAGTAATAATTTAGTAATATATATCTAAAGCGCTTTAAATTGTATAGTATTTTCTAATAATTAATTAATTTTTAATAATTACCTTTAAACGATTAATCTTAAACCTATAAATATAAAATTAAATTAAAGAGAATAGTTAAAATACATTTTCGTTAGGTGCTAAATATATTTTAAATGTACTTTAAACAACTATAGTATTACAAACGATTTTAATATATAAACTTAGGCCTAATTACTATTAGAAGTTCAAAATTTCCAAACATAATAACGTATTTTATACAAAATTCTATATAAATTATTATTACCCTATAACCCTTCCTTTACTTCTTAATAAATATTCAATTAATTAGTAGAAATTCCCGGAAAAGCCTTAGCCCTAATAAATAATAAATTTCGAACTTCCCTATATAATTAGGTTAAATATAAAAATAATATTATTTAAGTAGTTAAATATAACTGAAATATATCGGTTATAAAGAAGGAAGTTTGTAAAGGAGTTCCTTCGTATACTTAAAATAAAGAATATAATTATAAAATATTATATACTTTTAAGAAAAATTTAAACCTATTTAAAACCTTTTACTTATAAATTTATTATACCCCTCTTTATTTTTAAATAAGTAATATCGATTAATATCTCTTAATAGAAAAAAAATTAATAAAAAATTTACGTTCTAATTCGCTTCTAAATTCGACGGTATTTCTTATATTTAAAAAAGGCCGTCGTATTATTACCTGCCATATCTATAGAAAGGGGTTAACCCTAATACTGAAAAAGTCGTAGCGAATAATATATTAAGTAAAGGCAATGCAATAATTATTAATACGCAATAAAAACTAATAAATATATAAGGAAATAAAGCGGCTAAATAACCCCTATAACCATCCTGTAATTAAATACCATTATTAAAAATACTACGGAACAACTTTAAATATAAATTGGTTATAATCCTAATACCCTTATTTATTTCAATAATAATACCCAACCGAATTCTATAAATTATTTACCGTTATTTATTAACGCCCCTTCTAATACTCCCGCGAATAATTTATAAGTAAGACCTTCTAAAACCCCGAATGTACCTTTTAACGCCCTATATAATTATTTAATATAAAGCGTAATATCCTTAACGCCTAATGTAAAACGATATTTTAATTATACGGAGAAAGATTAAAATAATAAAAAACGGTAATTAAACGACTTCAAATTGGATAGTATAGTAAAAGCCGGCTAATAAATAATACCCTACTTACCTATTATTAAACCTATCTTAATATAATATATTATTAACTATCCGTATAATAATAATATTAATATTACCCTTAGTAAAAAGTCGCGTATAAACCCTACTATAAAAGTAGTACGTAGGGGAATACGTAGGGGAACCCAAGCCGTACGTAAAAGTAAAGGGGCTGCTCCTACATTCGATAAAGATTAAACCGCTCAATAAGAAAAATTTTTAGTAATATAAACTAAATAATATGAGAAAGAATATAAAAAGAATAATAAAAAGCGTAAGTAAGAACATATTATAAAGGAAATATAATTTATTTATAACGAAAAAGTATAAAGTATTAAATTTAAATTATAAAGGCTATAAAAGGAGATTATACTAATAGTAGTAAAAAAGTTAGTCGAATATAATAAAATTCAAATTTATTAAATTAAAGTAAACGACGGACTCTAATAATTTCGCAATCTCTACCCGCCTTATAATAACGGGTAGCTTATTGGTCGTTATAATAGTAAATACGAAACTACCAACGAATACTATAAGGCTAATAAATTTAATAATATTAGCGACTATAAAAATAATAAGTACGAAGGTATAAGTAGCTCCTACGAGAAGATAAATCTTAATAAGCTTTATAACGTAGAACACTAATATATATACTAATATAAGAGCAATACTATTATAGTATAAAGGAAGGGTTTCCTTAAACTATATAAACTTTAAATTATATAATAGTAACGCCGGGGCAAACAAATAGTATTTCTTCGGGGTACATAAAGCTTTAATTATGTAATAGTAACGCCGGCGCAAACGGATAGTAAAATAGGGTTTTAAATATATAAAGTTTCAGTTTTATATTAAGGATATAGAACGCCGGCGCAAATAGATAGTAAAATAGGGTTTTAAATATATAAAGTTTTAATTTTATATTAAAGAACGCCGGGGCAAACGGATAATATTCTATACCTCTTATATATATAATAAAATAAATTTGGAAAAAATATATATAATTTCGGTAAACTACTTCTAACGTTACTTTTATATATTATTATTACTATCTTCCTTCTTCTTTCTACTCGTCTTCTTACCAATTTACTTACTATCGTTATCCCTTACCCATTCCTCGAATTACTTATACTAATACTATATAACGAAATATTTACTATTAAGAAAACGCCTCTTAAATAAATAGAACTTAACTCGTATATATACACTACACCTAACGGAAATTAGAAAACCAACTCCGAATTTCAAACTATTAAAAATAAACTACTAATAATTAAATAGGTATCTCCAGTTATTTTTCCTCGGATTCTACCAACTTACAACATTATATTTAATAAATAATAGGTCGGTCGGGTCAATTTATCGCGGCTCAAGCCCATCCTATTCCTCTTATATATTCTCAAACCTTATAATACATTCTTTATTATACCCGCTCGCTATATTATATTCATTCCGGGGTACCTCCGGGGGTACTAATAATAATATATAATATTCTTCTACCGTAAAGGATACATTATACTCGGGCTCCCATTCCTCTTATATATTCTCGAACCTTATAATATATTCTTTATTATACCCGCTTACTATATTATATTTATTCTAAGGTACCTCTAGAGGTACTAACGATAATATATAATATTCTTCCGCCGTAAAAGATATATTATACTCGGGTTAAATAATTATCTATTAATAGTAAATAATATATTAGAATAACCTAAAATAATAATATAATATCTTTTATAAGCGGGTTAATTTATTTAAGGTTCGGTTCAATTCGGTCTTCCGAAGAACTATCCGAAAATTCGAAAACGGAACTAGTCTCTATTCTATAGTTTTTAGAATTTCGAAAATCAATTTCCAAATCCAAATCGCTCTAAATTAATATAGAATAAAGGGGTTACTAAATACTTAACGGAAATTATATCCAAAACCTATAGGTATTAAGTTAGTAATTACCTGTATTCTTCAACGTATAAATATAAAATAATTTATAAAAAAGTAAGGTCGAACTATATAAATATTTAATATATATTATATATATAATTCTCTTAATATATAAGTAATCTCACTATACCCGAATACGTATTTTATATATATACTAATATTTAAAGTAAGTACTTTACCTCTATATTTACTACGTTTATAAAAGTAATTATTAAAACTAAATCTTTTAAATATTCGTAATTAAAGTAGTCTTATTATTCCTTATATTCTAATACAATTAATATTATCTATAGGAACCGGTTATAGTATTCTAAAATTAAAATATTAATATTATCAAATATAAATTTAAATTAAAAAAGAATTTACGTACGCTTCCCCTTTAATATAATTAAAGTAAATAATTTATTGTTATAAGGCGATTCGATTACCTAACGTTAATTATAATATATTTCGAAATAACGGCGTAATTATTATATATTTTAAAACGGTTTATTTATATAATAAATAATAATAGTCCTTTCGCTAACGAAAATTAAAAAACGATAATAAACTTCGCTATAAGGAACGGTCACGCAATTACCCTATATAATATTAACAACCTATTTATAAATACTTATTAAATAATTAATAAAGTCCAAAGAACGTATTCTTTATATAAATAACTTATATTAAATAATTTATAAGACGTTTATCCGGTACTATATAGATTTAGTAATTAAACTAAAATAGAAATTAGATTTATATAAAGTAAAATCGGCGGTAAAGTAAAATAGGATATACGTAGTTAGCTAACCCAAAGTAAAATATAGTCGGAATATTTAATATTATAAGAAAGAAGGAAAGATAGTAATATAGGGTATTTTTTTTCGAAGTTTTTTTAATCGAAAAGGGTTATTAGAAGTATAATAACTAAGTTAAATAAGAGTAAACCGGCCGGATTTATTTCGAAATCTAAAGGAAAGCGGCCGTATTATAATCTATTTAAAAGTTATTACTTAAATTAATAAATAACTAACCTTTTTATAACCCCCTTCAAACCTATTAATAATTATCTATTAACTATAAAATAATTATACTCAAACCCTATAAAAATTTTTCTATAACGTAATACTATTATAAATTTAAATATAACCTCAACGTTTTAAACTCTTATTAAGTATTTAACTCGTAAAAATAAATAAGCGCACTTAATTACTACACTCATCGTCCACGTCTACGTCCTAATATATATATAATACGGGACTTTCCTACACTTACTAAAAGAAGGCCTCGTACGTATATCAACGTACAGACAAATACTTAACGCACCCAACGTATAAGGGTATAAAGGAAGTACTCAAACCTATTATCGAATACTCTCTTCCTTTCTCGAAAGTATTACCACTATAAAATAAATTAATATAAATTATTACTATTATTAATAATAGGCCTATAAATTTCCCTTATTAACGAAGGTAATGCGGTATATATATTAAGCCTTTACAAACTAAGTATTTCTCCTTAAGGTTACGGCTTATATAAATTATTATACGCTTTAAATATAAGCGTCCTTTTAATTCTTCTATTCGAAGTTTAAAGCATTTTTATACGTAATATTATCGCTTTCTTTACGAATTCCTATTAGTATTATATATATTTAATAATATATTTTTTTTATATTTCTAAAGTATTCGCGAAGGGTTTTCGAAGGGTTACTAATAGGTTACTAAAGCGAAAAACCCTAAATCGTAATAAGCGTTATTTAATAAATAATTAATATTTAGAAAACAATAATTATTTTCCAAACATTAATTATTTCTTAGGCCCCTAGAAAGTAAAAATATATAGTATAATCTTCTATACTTTAATAGTTTTAAAATTACTAAGTACCAAAAGGCCGCCACTTAATATTAGAGGCCGGCTATATTTAATCGTAAAGGCCGATTTATCGGAATAATTTTAAAAAGTTTATAATAAATAGGAATTGAACAAGGGATATAAATACAAATAAAAATAAAATACTACTTTAATAACCACTTAACCACTAAATTAATTAGTTATTTCTAATAAAAATAGTTAGTTCTTTCTATTAATAAAAGGGATATTAAGTATCAAGGGGGAGGTAAAACTTTAAAACTTTAAATTTTAAGAAATTTCGGATTTCGGACCTAATTTAACTTCTAAATTTAAAACTACTATAATATAGCGCTTACCCCTTATAAAAGAAATAGATTAGCTAATAAACATTAATTATAATTATTATCCAATACTTATAATGTATATTTAGAAATAGATTTTCCTACTATAATACTACGTTCGAATTACGTTCGGCTAGATTTCTTTATTTTCCTATAAATCGCTACACTTCCCCCAAGCTACCCCTAAATATATATTTTACTAATTAAAAGGCTAGAAAATATCGAAATTCTTTACTACGATCCTTACTATTAAACCGCGCGAAGCCCCTCAATACTATACTAAATATTACAAATACAACGTAATAAAGCGACAGGTATAGGGTTTTTAATATACTTTACTACTATATTAATATTGTAAGAGTATAATTACGGACCCTATATAATAAGGGAGACTTCCTCCTACTATACTACCGCGGATCCGAATTAAATTTATAAATATTTTAATATAATAATCTTTACTATTTTTTAAATAAATCGACCCCCATAATTATTATTTAGACTTTATACGGCCTTACCTATATATAATAATAATTAATATAATAATAATCTATATTATACGTTATTTCGATACTATTTCTATATTTACGCCCTTATAGGTACCTACGGATACGCATCGTATATTCTACTTAATATTATAATATATATCTTCGTAATACTCTTAATATATATACATTAGAAAATACTATAAATTATATAATTCTAATTATATCGTTATATTATATTACTTTTATATTATTATTAAATATTCTATTACTCTATATATTAAATTACCTACAATATATCTACATTATTCTAACTTATAGAATATTACGTCGGATTTTACTTATAACGATGACGATAATTAAATTATTATAATCCCATTTTTCACTACTACTTATATTAACCGAACAATCCCGCGCTTCGGTACCTCTCCTTTTATTTCTATATCTATCGTTTAAATTATACTTTATATATCGGCTAGTTAGTTTATAGATTCTTAATAATAATAGACCATATATATTATTATCCTAGTATTTAATTATAACTATCTAGTCCAACGTCCTTTTATTACCGTAGGACTAATTACTTTTATTACTATCCGATTATTTATATTTCTCGGCGGTCTATAATAAACCCTCAAATTTATTTTTATTTTCGTTAAAGGATATTTCTTATATCCTCTATAAGCCGGCACTTACCTTCGTTATTAACTAATTCTATTAATATAATAATATTTTCTACGCCTTCTTCAACTTTATTATCCTTCCTTAACTAACCGGTACCCTCTATAAATTAATTAAATTACGAATTTAGCCGGGTTTCCCCTACTCCGTTTATATCTTTATCGTTATTTTCTAATTAGCCCGCCCGCCTCTATTTACCGGGTTAACCGTTCCCCCCGTTTGTAAGGGTTAATAATATTTAATATTATCTCGTATATTTTCTAATTATATTTATTAAATTAATTTTTAATTAATTGCGTAAGAAGGCTAAGGTCCAAAGGATATAGGAATTATAGGCTCGATTTATATAAGAATAAAAAGTATAAATAAACGAAGAAATACGAATAAAAAACAAAATATAAACCGAAAGAGAGGCCCGGGTATAAAATAGGGCGGTATAATTAGAAATAATAATATTATATCGAACGATTAAAACCCGGCGTCTTAATTATTATATTATTAAAGTTCGAGAAATTACGGATTAGCTACTTTAATAACGAATATATATAACCCTTAAACTATATTGCGAACCCCCCCTTTAGTTTTTTAACGAACCCTCCCCTTTTTTCGAACGTCCTTTTTTCGAACGTATCTTTATAAATACTATATATATATTAGGATAGGTAGTTCGGGATATACGCCGTAAAGCCTATAAATAGGCTTTTAAATATTATTAGGAAGGTATTAGTAATTAACGCCCGCCTCTATTCTATTAATAAAGAGACGCTATCGATATAAAATTTAAAATAGAGTATATATTATTTTATTTAGCGGGAAACGTATTATAAAGATAAGTAGATTATAATATAGAGGTAGAAGACGCTATATAAACGTAGAAGCCGCTATAAAATTTTATATAAAAGTACTATATAATTAGCAATCGATTAGGGGGGGGTTTAATAATTAATAATATAGAGTATTTTTTGAACGTTCGGTTATAGTAAATCGATTTAATTCGGTATAGCCGAGGTAATTCGTCCGACTTGCCTTATAATTTTTTATTATATTTTATTTATTTAGCGGTCGAAGTTTATATATATATATTCGTTAGTAACGTAATTCTATTATCCGAATACCCTATTTAATTTTTACCCCTTCTTTTCCTCTTATTAAACCAAGGAATTTAATCTATACTACGTAAATTAATAGTCTCCTCCTCTCTACTTAGCTCGTTAATACTTCTAACGATCGCTATCCAAGTTATAATATCTTCCTATACTTCTACCAGCCCTAGTAGAGCCGAATTCGGCTCTAACTAACCGACCACACCCTCTAATTATCGCCGCCGTAACGCTACAATTATACCCGGTACGCCCGCGCCCGATAAGTCTATACCGTCTAACGGTTATTATTTCCCTCGTCGCCGCGCTAAAAACGCTATATATTTTATATATAAATTAAAAATAATTATATCCTAAAGGCCTATTCGTTACCGAATTAAGGATAAACCGTTAACTACCCTCTTAATACGTATAGTCCGCAACTATACTTATACAATATTAAGGCAATATTAAAGTAAGCCAAAACTTTAACTACAAAATAGAAAGAAGTGCTTAACATCCCTCCTTTCTACCTTTCTTCTTTCTTTCTCTTTCTTCCTCCTTCAATTAACAAGTCCACTACTACATAAACATTACCAACATCACCATTTATAAGTAAAGCAGTACAAAGGAAGCCTTGCATCCTAAAAGCTATCGGGAATAAATATCTATTCTTAACAATTAGGAATAACCTCATTTATTATCTTTTAATATTTACGACGGCTACCCCCTATATTTATAGGGGGTTATACCCTATAATTATTTTTAACCATAATCTTTAATATACTACGTCTCGATTTTAAAACGTAATATATTAAAGAATACAATTAAAAATTTAAAAGATTCTAGGCTTCTAATTAGTCAAATTAAAGATTTGGGGTAAATACAAGTGGTTACAAATAATTACAGGGCGTATATAAAAAATAACACTTTTAAGCCGAATACTACACAATATAATAAAGCGTTAACGCATTATATACTAGAAACGCTAATTTATTAACTTTTTAATACTGGAAACGAACAAGCCTTAACTATAATATTTAATCTACCGGCGATAAAGACGAGGAAGCGGATAAAGATAATAGTATCCTACTAAATAAAAAGGTCGGCGCCGAAGATAATAACGAAAATACTAATAATATTAGTAATAATAACTACGCTAACGTCCGTACCAATATTACCGGTAATATTCGTATATAGGGTAAGGAATATATTAACCTTTATATCGGTTATATACGTAATAAGCATTATTATATCGAACGTCGGCAAAGTAAAAATAGTAAATACTTTAATTATATTAAATAAAGTATTATATATAAACCCGGCCGCCCTCGTATTTATAAAGTATATTTTAAATTATAAAGGGCTAGTAAAGGTAATAAAGACCGAAACCTTTAATAGGACTATAATAATATATTTAATATATTATTTATTATAAATCGGTTATTAAAGAAACGTATTATATTTATATAAATATATCCTATTCTAATTATAATTTAATTTAGTAGTATATTATTCTATATTAACCGATATCGGCTAACCCTTTCGTATATATAGCGACTCTCTTAACCGGGCCTTTAAACTACCGGTACTAATTATTCTCCGCTACTTTAGCGCCGCTATATTTACCCCCCGGATTTCTTTAACCCCCCTAGATTTATTTAATTAATTTAATTATTCCGTCGCCTCTATCCTATCGCCCTTAATTAATTTAACTACCGCCCTTCCCGCTGTTGCCTCTATTTCCCTTATTATATAATTAAATAAAAGGGTTAATATATTAAAATAAGATATAGTAAAAATAAGAAGAGAAAAGAAATAAAATTAAAATATTAATAATCTTATTCGTATTAGTAATAAAGGTTCCTTTATTATAAATTTTCGGGCTCTCTATAGCGCGCGTTTAAATAAGGGCGTAGGAAGAATAAAAAATAGGAGGAGGTTAAATAGGAATAAATAAAAGTAGGTAAAGGGGTAAGGGAAGTAATAGGAAGAAGAATATAATAATATCCAATCGATTATAAATAAATTATATATATTTTATACGGTTAACTTTCTTTAATTAAAAGTATTACTTCGCTAATTAATTTTAAAATCGAAAATTAATACGCCGAATATTAGTAATTATTAGATTTATTATTACTATTTACACTTTACTATCGTTAATTCCGTTACTCCTATCCTTTTAATATAAAGTTATATATATAGTAAAATAAATTAAATAACGACGGGGGGGATATTAATATTCGTAATAATAAAATTTAAGGTATTTTCGTTGTATTTACTTATTAAAAGTAATAATAATTTCCTCGCCGGCGCTCTTACTTTCTAATATTAATTTACTAAATCGCTCGAAATTATCGTTAAAGACTACTAGATTTTCTTCTAAAGATTATACCTTTTAAATATCCTTTAATACTTTTTCTATATTTTATAACTATATCTATTTATAATACTTTTTCGAAAAGTATTTATAAGAATTCTTCTATAATATACCTATAGAATAATTAATTTTTTATAATACTACCGACTCTCGCTTAAATTCTTTAATTTCCTATACGTCGTTACTATTAACTATATAATCGAATACTAATTCATTTTCTTACTAACCTATATTTTTCGGCCGTCTCTAACCGATTCGCCTCTATATAACCAATTTCCTATATTACTACTAACGTAATCCGCTAGACTATAAATAGTTACCCGACTATATTAGGTTTATACTTAATTAAGCCTACTAACTACCTCTTCTCCCTTTTAAAATTGCTAAAGCGATTTAAAAATTAAAATAATAATATTAAATTCTTCGTATTAAAATAGAAAAAAGAATTGTAGTATTAATACGGGAGCTCTTTAAAAGCGATAGCCATTAGAATTATGGACCTTAAATTCTACTATACGTATTACTTTATAATAAATTCTTCTATTATTTATCGCCTAATAAGAAAATTATTATATAAATAAAAGAAGTAATACCTTATATTTGGTTTTATACGTTTACTTTTATAATTATTATACTAAATTCTCAATTATAGCGTTTTATATAAAAAGAATGCTTTTAATACCTAATAATATAAATTTCGGTATAATTTAATAGGTTATATATATTCTCTAAGAATAATTCCGTTCCTTCTTTACTATTATTCTACCTTTTTTTTTTTCTTAAATCCGTCGTCGCTTCCTTATCTAACTATTCTCCCTACGAATTTAAAATCCTAAACCGCTCGCTATATATCCGCTATTTCTATCTAGCCCGCTTCGTCCTATAAATAGCGTCGCCCCGCTTATAATCTAATATATATTTTTTAAAATATTAGGCTATTCTTTAATACAATAGATATCGTATTTATCTACTTCCCTACCGTTTAAATATTTTACTAATTTAATAACCCCTTAAGAAGGCTACTCCGTATCGAATATTCCTCTTTATATAAATAATAATTCTTATATTCGCCCTTCCGGAACGAAAATAATATTATATATCCGAAGAATAATTAAAATACTTATACTACTTTACTGTATTATACTTATTTATTAACGATCTATATAATTATTTAAAATACTTTCTATAAAAAGTCTATTTTTAAGAGGGGGGGCAATCCCGGGTCTCCTATAAAATATTAGGCAGCTTTTCGGTATATTATTAAACGGGCTTAAAGTATTTATTAAAATTTCCTAACGTTTTAAATATATACTACCTTTATATATAATTAGGGATAATATAATAATTATAATAGTTAGAAATCTATAGTAATATACTCTTTATAATATAATTCTAATATAAAAGCTCGTTTAATCGAATATAGAGCGTTTAGATTCCAATCGTTTATAATATTACTTTATCGATTAATATATTCTTAATTCTATAATCTTATTCTTACGGAATAGAAGAAAGAGAATCCTATATTAAGGCTCTCTTATAAGGAATTTAATCGCTAAAATCGTTTCGTTTATATAATAATAAACGAAAAGGTACTTAACTTTCTTATACCTCAATCGCTAAATTACTTCGTTATATAATAATATATAAAAAAAGGTATCTAACTTCCCTACTTCGGCTAACGAAATAGAAATAAAAGAATTAATACTTTAATAGCCTTATATTATAGCTTTAAAAATACCCTCCTACGCTATCTTTTCTATCTTCTATACTTTTACCTTAATTAAAACACCCTAAATTCGCTTACTACTATTATTACTATTATTTACAATTCTACTATACTTTAGCGCCTCGTCTATATATTATTATTATATCTTCCTTTACCAACCCTATTCTACGTTCTATATACGAATAGTAGATCCGCTATTAGTTTAAAAATTTAATATACGTTATTATAATTACTAACCCTACCGAAATTAATATTAAAATTAGCCGTATCTATCTCTCGGCCTAATATATATTCCTATTATATTAAAACGGTACTTATCCGCTACTTATTAATAATACCCCGGGTTAAGCCCTTAAAATAAATATTTATAATAATAGAACCGATTAAGGACCTTACTACTAATAATTTATAAATATGCCTACTCCTTCTAATTAAATTAAGGATATTAGTACCCTATCCTAGGCTATTATTAATTTAATTTTATACAATATATATATCGTTACGAAAGTCCACTCCTAATTTCAAAATATTTACATCCTTACTACTACTTATATTATACTACGTTACTTCGTATTTCTAGGACAAATATAACTCCCCAATTTCTTATTTATATAGAAGAACTACGAAGGTTATATCGATACCCCTTTTAAAAAGACCGTATAAAAACGTATATATTATATAGCGAAGTAAAGAATATAGGTTGCTTATTAATAGTTTCTATTAATTCTATTAAATAACTATTACTTTTTAATTATAATATATAATTAGCTAATTAGAATTTAGTATATTTTTAATTCAATTACCTATTAATATTAGGCCTAATTTAATACTATTCTTATTAAATACGTAGACTAGATATCGGTCTTCTAAATTCTAATAACTAAATTCTATCCTCGTATTTTAATTAATACTTATTAGCCTATTTAATAATCCGATTAAATTTACGGATTATAAACGCTAAAGGCCGTTAGGGTTTTTTTCTTCGAATTAGATATTTATAATATAAACCGGGTTATAATTGGCAGATAGGATTAAAGACGTTATTAGGGGGGATTCCGGCCTAATATCGACTATATTTATATAGAATTAATTATAATCTTCTAATAATTAAAGGCTATTTATATTATACTAAAGTATATATAACCTACTTACTTAATTTATTAACTTTATTATTACCTAATTACTTTAACGTAGTAAAATATAATAAATAATTTCGAAGGAGAAGGGAAGCTGCCCCCGGACTTCTAATATTAGCCTTCCGCCGAACGAAGGCGTTACTATAATAAAGTTTAATTATTAACCTTATTCTATCGCTTATATTCTATCGGGTTCGCCTTTAATTTTTATAATTAGCCTAATATCCTAATTATTAAAAAGAACCCCGAGGAGGACCTATTCTACTACCCTAACCAACCTACCCTAACCTTTATACTACTAATATTTAAATAGCCGATTCCTTATATTAATAACGCCCAATTTCTATTTATATATAATTTATTAATATCTATCGACTCTCCTTCTATTGCTTCCTATAATTCGCTAATATAAATCGACTCTCCCTTTATTGCTTTATATAATTCGCTAATATAAATCGACTCTCCCTTTATTATTTCGTATAGTTCGCTAATATTAGTCGACTCCCCTTACACTACTAATTCTATATAAATTTCTATACGGAGTTCCTTATAGAATTTATTATTTAATTTACTATAAGAATAGTATTCGTCTCTTTATTATAAGTCGTTTAATTATATATTTAACCCAAGTAACCCTATAGATTTATTTTATTTTAAGAATAATCTCCTTACCGCCGAATAGATTGAATTTAAGAAAAAAGGCCGGATTTTCTTTAATAACGTAGAAAACCTTATACTAATTGACCTTTAAATATTTATTTACTTCCTCCTTTACTATCTATATATAATTATATTATATTCCGAACGACCCGCGCCTAATACTTTTTTTATAATATAGGAAATAAAAATAGCTCTCGGCCGTACTATTTTTCTTATTTTTGCCAATTTTCCTGGATAATTTAAACTAAAGGTTAAAAGCGTAATTCCTAAGCTAGAGGTTACTGGAAATACTGAGGGTCGGCGTATTTCTAAGGAAATATATTAGAATTAGGGTAAGTAAGTTTATTTATCGATAATTAATATATTTATTTATATTTATATATTCGGGAAGCGTTGGTATAAATCCGAATTAAGTAAATATATATTTCCTTCGGCGGTAGTATTTTTATTTCGCTACTTAATTAAAAGCTCCTCTTCTAAATATAGTATTTATAAGTAATTTTAACGTTCGGAAATTAATATTCAAATTAATAAAAACTAAGGGGGGTAGAGGGAAAGGTTAGGGGGGAGGGGGGTAAAACCGTAAGGGTAATATCCTTTCGTTTAAAGAGTAAAATAAGCGGATTATATTAAACAATTTTATTTTATTATACCTTTTTTTATAATAAATTTAAATAATTTCCTTTTTATATTCCTCCAAGCCTCTATTTAAATTATAATAGTAATATCGCCTTTTATTTAACTATTTAAAGTAATTAAGTCGGCCTACGCAACTTCTCTCTCTTTTGTAGAAGCTTCTATCAAATTTATAATTATAACCTTATCTTTTATTTAATAATAAAATAACCGGAAGGAAAAGGTATATTACCTATAATCTAGGTAATATAATAGACGAAAATAATAATTATTAAAGTAATTATTATTGTTATTAAGAAGGGATAAAAGGATATTTCAAAGAAAACTTCCGCCTTCAATCCTCGAATTTATTTTAATTTACTTCCTAATATAAAGGTATTTAACGAAAAGGATAAAATATTTAAATAAGAGGCAAACTTTAACCGGATCAAATATCGCCTCGCAATTTAAATAAATAATAATTTTAAAAAGATACTTTTTTATAATTATCGTTACTAAAAGGATAATTTATGAAAAATCTATAAAAATACCCTTCCCCTACTTCTTCCTAACTTTCTCTTCCTCTTCCCTTTCAATTAATTATATTTAAAGTTTCTATTAAAGTTATAATTATAGCCTCGTCTTTCGTTAAAAAGCCTTCTAATATAATAATTTCTATTTGCTTCTTTAAAGCCTTACGTTTCTTCTCTTTAATACCTTTACTTCTCCCCGCTCTCTCTTCTATCGAAAACGCCTTACTTTATTTAAATCCGAAAGTTATTCTTCCTTACCCTAATTCTTTTTTAACCAACTATATTCTAACCTTCCCTTCTAAAAAATAATAATATTTTATTCTATTAATTCTCTTCTAATAGGCCTACTATCGTACCTCCCTACCGGTTCTTCTTAAATTATTATTATTATAATTTATTATTTAAGAAAATAATAAATTTTTATTACTTCTTTTATCAAATTCCTCTTAATATTTTATCGCTTTATTATTAAATTCTAATCGGTTTATAACCTTCCTTTAAACCTTTCTAATAAAGAATAATTTATTATATCCTCTCCTAATAATATATAATATTAATTTACTTTCTTTTTCCTTTGTAACCCTTAAATTCTAAATTTTTTTTCTAATTTAGTCTTTCGACTACTATAAAAACTTCTTATTAACGCTATATTTACCCCGGATAGTACGTAGAGGCAAGTCAAAATCCTCTATCGAATTAGGATATAAAACTAAGAAGAATTAATCTAATTATTTATTATTTATATACCCTTATTCAAAATTATATACAATTTAATTCTACCGTAATTTATTTCCGATATTAAACGAATAATCCTACTATATTTAGAGGATATCCTTTATAAAGTATTCTTAATATAAATAGTAATAAAATACGTATAATTCTACGACCGGTACTATAAAACGACTAATTACCCGCCGGTTATTACTATAGAAGGTTTTTTATTATATACGTTATAATATAAAATATAATATTAAGTCTATAATCGCCGCGAATATATCGACCCTATTGCGTAAATTAAATATTATATTAATTGTAATATATATATTAATCCGGATTTCGGTATAAGAATTAAATATATTTTTCGTTCTCGCTACCTAGTATATCTTCACCTTAAAATTATAAAGAAAGTCGGTTATATATTCCTATACGCGTACCCCAACTTAATAATACCGAATATATTATTTATATCCAATAGATTAATATTATTTAAAAACGATAATTTTAATATTAAACAAATCTTAAACGCTAAATAACTGTACTAAAAATATTTAATATTGTAGAAACTACTATTTATACTAATAATTCTTAACTTCCAACTCATTTTTTACAACTTCCCGTATTAGAATTTTATTATTCTTATAACCCTTCTTCCTACCGAAATTAATAGAAGGGTATTTAATATAATAAATAAATCCGTTAAGTATATAATAAAGTTAAATACTAATAACCTTACGCCTATTTCTATATATGTATATTAATTTACGAATATATATTATTACCAGCCGTAAACGTTAGCTAATTTAAAAGTAGATAATAATAATATTATAACGAAGGAAAATAGGGACCGAATTATATTTATTAAAAAACTAATTCGCGAAAAGCTTATTATAATTTATAAGGATAATACCGCTATTTAATTGGAATTAGTTATTATATTTTATATTTAGTAAGTAATTTTATTATTAAATTACCTAATATTTTCCTTTTCTTTCTCCTCTTATTTTAATTTTTTAATTATAATAGTATTACTTTCCAAATTTTATAAACAAACGTACGTAGGAGGTTTAGTATATATACCTCTCCTTATTTCTTTAATACTTCTAATTATTATTTAGCTATATAATAATTATATTATTATAAATAAAGTTTAAATAATCGGGATAATTACCGCCTCCCGTTTTAAAATATAAATTAAATACTTATTTACGTTAGAAACGATTAATTTAAGGGGTTTAGTAAGAGGATCTTAGGCTTAGATAGTAATATTAAAAAATTAAATTTATATATATAAATAATAATAATAAAATGTTTAATATCGAATTATATAAGCCTTATTATTCCTTTTACATTGCTAATAAATATTTAAATAATAATTTATTTCTTATATAATTACTTCCTTAAGTGAATATTCAATTCCGTTTTTAATTCGCTAAACGTATTTAGTAATAAGTCCGTATTCTAATTTAGATTTTTTATAGCGATCGGAAGAGCCGCGCTTTTTAATAATATTAATATAAAAGGCTAGCTTCTTATAAAGAATACCGCTATATTTATAATTTAAACCGCTAGCGGAGTAACAGTAGGAAGTACTAACGTTAGAACTTATAATCGAAGTAGTATCGGTTATAATAATAATCGCCGGTAAGATATAACGGAGCGTAAAGGGTAATGAAAGCCGGAGAATCTTTATAATATAAATTTTATTTAAACGTTATTTTAGTACTATATTAACTTTTAAATTAAATATCGCGCCCAACCCTTTATAGTCTTTTAATATATAATTCTAAATATAATAGAATAAATCTTCTTATAGAAAATAAGTAATATAGTATTTTCGTCCTTATTTATTTTAATATTCTGAATATTCTAAATATCCCCCTTAATACCGGCTATACCCTACCGGATAATAGCGTCTTAAATATAATATTCAAATAAATAGAGAAATATAATATGGCGATCTTTTATAAATAATAATTAAAAAAGGACGAAGGGAATAAAGGATAGTAAATTAACTTCAATATAATTAAAAGTCTATTTATCGACCGTAATATTAATTTTAATAAATAATTAAGGGGAAATTACCTACGCGAATATAAGGTCGCTATACGATTTACAACCGATAATTAAATAAGTAATATTTATTACTTATATTAAATAAAGGGAGAAGAAAAGAAGGAAATATACTACGAAAATAAAGAAAGGGTAAGAAGAAAATATAAAATAAATAAAAATGGTAGCGAAAAATAATAGGTCCCAAAGGAATAAAAGTAATGAAATAAAATAATAACTAATTAATTATAGTAAAAGATCGGTAATAGTTAATAACCGCAAATATACTATCGAGATCGCAAATATAAAATACACTTATAATAAAATTACAATTATTGTAACAAAAGGGAAATCGCTAACAATAATAGGGCGTCGCTCGGACAATTTAACTAATAACTGCGACTAAATTATATAAATTACGGGGGTTAAATATTAAAGAGTATTAATAAAGGTATAAACTGGTAAATCGCTAACTATTCTAGGACGTCGTCGGGCAATTTTACTATAGATTCCTTCCGATTATAGTATTTAAATCTATATTAAAATCCAATTACGCCTTCCTTACTAAAAGCCCTACCGAATATGGTAAGGACTAATAAAAATTATATTAATAGAATAAATAATTTATTATTATCCCTAGGCTATAATAAGCAAAATCGAATAATAGTATATTAAATAATATTACTTGTAACGAGAATATAAGAGATGGCTAATATATAATTATAAATATAAAAAGTATCTATCTATATAATAAATTAACGTATTTAAATTAAATAAAAATATATAAAAAATCGAAAATAAATAGTATCGGGGATTAAAATACCCGAGGGGGGGTGAACATCTACGAATCATAATCTATAAAATTGTCCTCATTCTCCTACTATTACTACTACTACTACTACTTCCTATTAGGACGGATAATATAGAAAATAAACTTCTTACTACCCGAATTAATAAATAAAATAATATTTAACTCTTTCTTCTTTTTCTCTTCCTTTTCCTTTTTACATTCCTTTTCCTTTAATATAATAATTTCCGACTATAAATCCTTAAATTAAATAAAAAGGTCCCAAATCGTAGCTTCGTCGATAGGAGGAAGGGCGGATATTAGGGTAAGGGTAAATACTAGCACGTAGCTAAAGGCGGGGGCGGGAGCTAAAATAAAAGCGAAAGAAATTACTAGTAATTTAAAGGCTATAAGCGATATAGTAAGCGCGGGCGAGGGTAATAGAATTAGAACTATAATAGGAATTTTAAAGGTAATAATAAGCTATTAGACGCTGGCTATAATTTAATCAATATAGAGCCTACATAATAATAAAGACCGTTAATATTATATATACTTAAGGTTTTAATAAAATAAAGAAAGAAAAGAAGAATAATAATATATTAGGGTATAAAATTACGGGAGGCTAAACGAATTAAAAACCGTTCGGCGGCGTTATTATTAGTAAAATTAATTTAGGAATAACTTAATGAAAGTTAATTAACGTTAACCTATTCTTTCTAAATATAAAGAAAGACGGGGGGTATAAAGCGGTAACCCTTCTTCTACTTCTAATAATCGAAATAATAAATAGCCCTTAAGCCGGAATTAAATTATAAATAGTAAATATATTCAGTAAAGAAATATAAAATATATAGGTAGGTAAAGGGCGGGCTAAGAAATAAAGGAGTATTATTATTAATTATAGCGTCGTTATCCTCGTTAAAAAAAAGGTTATTATTATAATCGTCGCTATTATTATAATTATTATAATTACAATATACCTAATATATCGAGCCAATTAATCAAATAATAAATATATCTTATATACGTATTTACTTACAATCTTACGCTTCTTAGATAACGGATAATAAAATAAATTACCGGGCTATTACCGGCGACCTTTATTAGTAGGAGTCTTAGGGCCGGAGCCTATAATAAAAGAGGCGGGTATAATAATATAATCGATATTATATAATTATTATTCATTATTAATATTAATATAATAAATAATAAGACTAAAAAAATAAACTTACGTAGCAAATTAATTAAAAATAGAGGAGAGAAGAAATAGGGGGGGAGGGAAGAAAGGGGAAGGAAAATATAAGTAGTAAAATAAATTTAAAGTAAGAGTAAATTAATATACCGAATATATACCTCTAAATAATTATAACGTATATCGCGTAATAAAAGTGTAAACCCAACCGAATTATCGGGTATTATATATAATTAATTTAATATTTCTTTACGTTTAAAATACTTTAAATTCTTAATAAACTTAATTAATATAATAATAGCCGTAATTAGGGTTTAATATACCCCAAGGTATAATTAAATGGTAAAAGGGAAAGGTATATAATAGTAATATCGAAGATTCGCTAGGGTATAATAAATATATATAATTAAAGGAGTATATCGTTATTAAATAAATACTAAATCGTAAGGACGACTATAAGGGGGGGGAGGGATAATATATTAATAGTAATTATTAATTATTAAATTCAAAGGTTTTAATACTCGTAGAAGTTTAATTGTAAGGACGATAATAAGAAATAAACAACGATATTATTTAATGAACTTAAGTACTATAATTATAAAGATCGTAATATAACCGAAATATATTCTATATATTATAAATAAAATACTATAAACTATAATATTAATATAAGAGGCCGGTATTTTACGTAGAGTATTGCTATATTTATAATTAAGTAGGTTAAAGTATTTACAAATAAAGTAATTATATAAATAGGGGAGTAAAGCTAAATTAGAAGTAGAATAAAAAATATATTAATATTTAAACCGTTTTCTAAAAGGAAGAAGCTTCGTATTATTACACCTTCTTAGGTTGGTAAATATTAAAATATAACGGGGTCTTTATAAAACGTAAGAACGTCCTTCCTTATACCGGTAATTAACGAACCCCCCTAAATTAATAAATAGATCGCCCAATATAAATAAATCTATAAATAATAAGGAGAATAGGCTAAAGTAAATTCTCGTCCTTAATATTAGTACTATTAGCTAAGACTAAATTACCGACGCTGAAAACCTCGTTCGTAATAATTACCTTACCTTCTTCCTTTTCTATAATACCGTTAATACTATTATTTTCGCTCTTAAGGATACTTTCTAGAAAGAATTTATTAAAAGTACTGGTTTTAAAATTTTATTCCTATTAAATATAAACGCTACGGCGGAATTCATTAAACTATTTCCTAAAACTATTTTTAATTTCTAGGATATAGTATTCCCTAAATTATTATTCGTCCTCGTATTATTTAATAAATATTAATACTATCTTAATTTAAAATTCTTCCTTATAAATATTATAAGTAGTTTAAATTTTAGCCTTCTCCTTTTTACGCTCCTCTAAATTATAAATACGTTCGGGCTTATAGTAACGATTAATATATAACCTCTCTTTTTCCTCTTTAATTTTCTCGTTCGCCCTCTACTATTTACTATAATATAAAAAGCCGATTTAATATAGGAATTTAATCGGGTCGGGGATAGGGTTAGTTAAAAGTTGGATTAGGGTTATATATTTAAATACTAAAAATCGGATTAACGACCGATTGAATTAATATAATAGGGATATATATAAAACCTATATCGTAAACTAATAATCTTATTCTTCTAAAACTTTATTATCCTTTATTCTTTTTTAGAATCTCTATTTATATCGGCCGAATTGAGCTACTCAATATAATAAAATTAATATAATAAAATTAAAGTTCAAAAAGTATATTACAATTAAAAGTAGAGAAATTAGATAAATAAATTTATAAAATTATAAAAAGGTCGTAAAAATAAAGGTTAAGGACGTAATTAATTAATAATATTTATTAAAGGTCCGTATTATTACGTATAACTTACTTATAATTCCCTTTAATAAGAATTTAAAATAGGCTATAGCCCTACTATATTCGGCTATCCTTTTATAACCTCCAAACTTCTACTTCAATCTTCCCCTTTATAATTAAATATATTATTATCCTTATATTATTAATTCCTTTTATTATTATTTAATTTATTTACAATATTTAATATAGGGCTCCCTTCTTACTATAATACCTACCAGTATTACTATACTTTTATCGAATACGAATATATTAATATTCTAGATAAAACTATTAAACGCTTCGTAAATATTCTATTTTATTGTAAATATAAATTCGATACTAATTATTAAATACAAATAAGTTTTAAATTACGTAATTACCTATTAAAAATCGAATGGAAGATTATTAAAAATATTCATTAGATATTTAATTTTATTTCCCTTAATTAGTAAAACTCTTATTTCTTCCGATACGTATAAAAGTAGCCCTTATATTCCTAATACGCTATTAAAAAGTTTTTTTATTTATAAATCCGCTATAAAATAATCGAACGTCCCGGAAATCGTAATTTAAAGGTTAGAATTAACTCTTATATTATTAGTTTATTTATTGGAAAGATCGCCTACTCAATATAAAAATACCTACACAGCCTATAATTTCTACTTTATAAATAGTACTATTATAAAAGATACTTCTATTTAAAAAGTATCAATAAAGCTATTTACTATTAAACCTCCCAAATTAATACCTAATTCGCTATATATAATATTTACGGTAATACTATTCCTACTAACGAAATTGCCGTTAGTATTTTTCTAAGACTTTCTAATAATAGAATCCCTAATAGCGTTGTACCGGGATCCTAATTTACAATTCTTCCTTACCTAACGGCTAATATAAATAGTAAACCGATTTAGCCTAATTAAATAGGCAAATAAAACTCGAATCTAAACGCTATATATAATATTTATAATAATATTATTCTTATTAACGAAATCGCTGCTAATATCTTTCTAAAACCTTTTAATAATAGAATCCCCGGTAACGCCGTATTGGGATCCTAATTTATAACTCTTCCTCACCTAACGGCCGATATAAATGGTAGACCGATTTAGCTTAGTTAGGCGGGCAGGTAAGGCTCGAATTTAAGCGTTATATATAGCGTTTATAATAGTAATACTATTCCTATTAATAAAATTACTATTAATATCTTTCTAAGACCTTTTAATAATAGAATCCTTAATAGCGCTATACCGGGACCCTAATTTATAATGCCTCACCCTATAGCCGATATAAATAGTAGACTAATTTAGTTTAATTAGGCGGGTAAGTAAAGCTCAAATCTGGGCGCTATATATAACGTTTATAGTAGTAATACTATTCTTACTAATAAAATCGCTATAATAAATTTAGAATAAGATTAAAAACGGCTAGTATAGGTTTGGTATTCGTCTATTTTATTATATCCTCCCTCTATATTAATATATAATTTACTTACTCGCAATCGCTATTATTATCAATAAGAAGATTTTTACTATATATAGTAATTTAAGCCCGGATTTTAATTCGATAGAGCAGATCCGCCGAATTATACTACTAATTATAATATACGCCGCAATAGTTAGATGGGCGTAAACGGAGGTTTAATATAGGGTAGGATATTTAGGATATATAGTTATTTATAACCAATTCGGTTATATATACCCGGTTTAATAATATAATTAGTAGGTATATACCTATTTAATAAATAATTTATATATTTTTTATTTGAACTTTCCTATAATTATTATTTACTTTAGTACTTTAATATTTTATAGGTTAATATTTATACCTTTATTAATAATGTACCTTATTTATTACTCAATTTTATTTTAATATCCCTTTTTCTTTTTTAATTTTTCTTCCTCCGATTAAACCTCTTTATACTACGTAAATTATAATTAATCCGTATAATTAATCCACTTAATTAATTAATTTACTTAATAATTATTATATAAATATAATATTTTCTAAATCGTTTACCCCCCCCGCTAATAAACCCGGCGCTAACGAGCTTAATATTAATAAATCGTCGGTTATCCCCGCTACCTTTAACCGCCGCCCCTGTAAACCCCCTACTACCTTAGCGGCCAAAATTCCGGCGAAAATTCTAGGCAAGACTCTAAGTAAACGCCGCCCCGTTTAAAATCCTATTCCCCCGCCCAACGTTTACTTCCCTTCCCGTAAAATTCTATATAAGGAGGATAAAAGTATTACCCCGCTAAGAAAGAAAAAGAAGATTATATATCCTTTATTCTCTAATTATTTAATAATATATTTTCTAATATATTAATTATAATATTTATTAGAATACTATCGACGTTAAAGATATTATTAATAATAGTAGCGCTTTCCTAAATAATACCCTTAGTAAGGATAACGAAAACGATAGTAATAATACTACTACTACTAATAATAATAATAATAATAATAAAAACAATAGCAAGCAGGTGTATAGTATGCCCTATATTAACCTTTACCTATATTATATACAAAATAATCGTTATTATATTGAGAATAAGGGTATTAAAAGTTAAAAATATTTTATTTATACTATAAATAAAGAGCCTTACATCCTTAGCCGCCCCCAAATTTATAAGGCTTACCGTATATTATAAAAGGTTAATAACGTCGGCCCCGGCTATCCCCTCCGTAAGGTTTATAACGACTATTTTAATACTATAAACCTTATATTAAAAATAAAAAAGATAAAAGTTTATAAAAAATAAATATTTTATCTATTATTATTATCGTCTTTATAAATATTATTTAATAATTATACTACTTTTAAGGGCGCTTTCGACTTTACTTTTAATAAAGAAATACTTATAATTCCTAATAATAATATTATACTTCGTCCCCCTTCCCTAGTCCTTACTCCTACTATTTTAACTTTTAACGTTCCCTAAGCCCTCCCCGCCCCCCCCGGCTACCCTAACTACCCTAATTACCCTAATTACCCTACCCCCCCGGTCTTTCCCCCTACCGATACTACTATTTCCTAGGCCGAATTTAATAAATTAAAGGCGAAGGTAAAGAAATTAAAAAATAAAATAGAGGAGAAAAAGGAGGAGAACCTATAGGCTGCTATTAAAGGTATTATTAATAAAGGCCCCTCTACGCCGTTCAATTATAATACTTTACGCCGCCCTACCGCTTAATAATAAAGATAAAAATAATAAGGATAATAAGGATAATAAAATTAATTATTAATATAATAATAATAAATACCCAATTTTATTTTACTTTACCTTCGGACTATAATATTAACTTTATTATCCTATCCTATATATATTATCCTTTATACTATAAAATATATCGTTACTTTAAATAATACCGTCTACGATACTACTTTCAATACTAACTTCTACATTACGACTTTCAATATTACGTTCAATATTATTACTTTTAATTTCGTTACTTTTAATATTACCTAATTTTATTATTTTCGATATTATATTAAATATCATCGCTTTTATTAATATACCAATCCTAAATAATAATTAACTATAATAATTCTATAATTTAAATAGTAAAGAACTATAGAAGTACCCTTACTTATAGGACCGGTCCGGATCGGCTTTTAAATTTAAATAACTTCGATTCTACTAACTTAAACTTCGATTCCCTAAACCCGGATTCTCATAAATACTTCTAAATACAATAAATAAAATATCTCTTATATAGATCTAACTAAACGTAGGCCGGGAAGATAGTATTATATAAAAAATACGAACGCCTATCTATTATAAGATTTAAGGCCAAAAAAGTATTTAAGATAATTAAATTAAATATTATTATAATTATTATAATATTAATTTACTAAAGGTTTTATTTATAGTTCCTATTAAAGAAGCGTATATTATATAGCCCCTATTAAAGAGGTTTATATTATATAATTAACTATGATTTTAAATAAATAATATCCTAAAACCCCCTTCTATATTACTTAATCTCCTTCGATTTTCTTAGAAAAATAGTCCCGCGTATAATTATTTAAAGTATTAATATTAACTATTAATATAATTATAAGGACGTAATTAAATTATATACCCTTTAGAGGATAACTTCTTATTTTACCGTCCTAAAGAAAAATACCTAGAAAATTATCCTTAATATATTACGCTAAGAAGGTTTTATTAACTAACTAAATAGGGAAAAATAAATAATAACCAGCCTAAAGGATTCTCTAATATATTTTATAAAATAAACGAAGGTAAGCGCGCCAATACTTTCTTTACTTCTACGAATAATTAATTAGAGCCTAAACCCAAACCGAAACCTCGGGCTAAATCGATAAGTAATTATAATACCTATTACGGTTCTTTCAACCTTCAAATTCACTTTTATTATTTAATAAATTCTTATTATTAACGATATATATTATTCTACTCCAAAAATACAAATTAAGAAGATAATATTACTTATATATAGGAGGTAAGAATAATTATATAAAAATATTTATATTCATTTAGACCCGGTAAGTATAAAAGAAATAAAAATAATAAAAATATTTAAATAGAAACGATTGTAAATATTTATTTAAATCCAATAAGTATATAACGAAGTAACCGATTGTAGGTATTTATTTAGACCTAATAAATATAAAGGAAATAAAAATAATAGAAATATCTAAATAGAAACGACCGCAAGTATTTATTTAGACCCAATAAATATTAACGAAGTAACCGATTGTAAATATTTATTTAGACCCAATAAGTATAAAGGAAATAAAAATAGTAAAAATATTTAAATAGAAATGACTGTAAATATTTATTTAGACCCAATAAGTATTAATGAAGTAACTGATTATAAATATTTATTTAAACCCAATAAGTATAAAAGAAATAAGGATAGTAAAGAAACCCGACTATAATTTATATATAATTAAAGAAAGGGATATATATAAGTAATTAAATAATAAGAAATATATAAGCTATCGATTTTATATATTTAATATAAATTACAACTATATTAAACCTTTATATTTAATAATATATTGATTATAGGAAGGTTTATACTACGGTATTATAATTTTAATATTTATTTCGCTAAACCAAATTCTTTCTCGCTTTTATTATATATAAGAAAGATTAATAAATAATTGTATACTATCTGCGATATTAAGGGGTATAAGGACCTATTATCCGATTACTAATTAAAAACCTCTATATTATTTATAAAATTAGCGTTTACGTATTTCTTCCGTTTAAATATTTTTTATACGTAGAAAGCGAACTTATTTTAAAAGGGAATTAATAGAAGGTTACGGGTAATATTCTTTTTATATTTATTAACTTAATTGCCTTCCTAATTATTATTATAAGGGTCTTTAATTAGTATAAAGCGATTGCCGTTAAGGGAATATATCCTAGCGATTAAATTAAACCTATAATATAGCCTATATATATATTTATAATACCGCTTCTAGACTAATATCGCCGATTTATATATTCTATATTAATCGGCCTATACTATAAATTCCTAATCGATCTATTACGTTTTATAGTAAGGGTGTAATATTATAATAATATAATATAAATCGGATTGCCCGATTAATTCAAAATACTTATCGAATTTAATAATAGCGTAATCAAAATAATAACGGATAAATATATAACCTTCGTTATTAAATTTAAGGATAAACTAACGTAAATTAATAGTTTAAATACGCTAGGCGGAATAGAAAATATATATATTTAATAAGGGAGGAAGGCTATTTAAATATTTAAGGAAAATATTATTGTCTAAATTATATAATTCGACGGCCGGGGCAAGCTTAATAAGTAATTCGGAAGTAATATACTTATTATATACTTTCTATTATTCTTTAAAATAGCCCGTAAATTTAAAGAGGGTAATAAAAACGTATATAAATATAGGACTATCTTATTAAAGAAATTTAGCCGTCTTTTTTAATATCCTTAATATCCGTCGTATAATTTTAAAAATTATTTAATCCTTACCTATTAATATATCTTCCGTCGGAATACGTATATTAAACTTACCCTTATAACGTAATTAAGAATAAAAATTATTAATTACAATCTTTAAATTAAACGCCCTATCGATTATATTTAATATTAATTTCCAAACGGTTAATTTATCGCCCTTTAAATTACGCCTCTTACGATTAATAATAATAGGATAGAAATAAGTATTCTTATAATTAACCCGCCTAATATCGCCTAAGTAATAGTAAATAAATTCTCGGAATTTCTTTACGTATAAAGGAGACCGCTATATAAAAATAATAATATTATATAATTTATTAATTATATTTTACTTCCTCTATCGTTCCAATATATTTACTTTATCTTTTTTCGTTTTATATTAATCGTTGTAAAAAGACCGTAAAAAACCGTAATCCCCCCCCTCTAAGAATATTATTATTATAATATTAAGGGTATAATTAATATATTATATACGGCGGCGGGTCGTCTCCTCCGAAAGAATATCTATATTATTTTTATTGGTTAGAGCCTTTATAATAAAAGAGACGGCCGAATCGTTAATTATAATATTATTATATTAAATATAATTAATATATTCGTATACCGTCTAAATTAATTTAATGTAAAATATTAAATTAAATATTCCTAGCGCTTTTAAAACTAAAAATGCAATATTATAACTTTTAAAATCGAATTCTAATTCGTAAATACTAAGTAAGTGGTTCTTTACCGTACGATATTCATTAGTATAATAAACGTTAATCCCTAGGAGGTTACGTTTATTAAAAGACTAAATATTGAAAGAAATATATTTACTATAAAGCGACGCCTATAATTCCGCCGCAATTTTATTAATTTATTTTGTATATTAATTAGCGAATTAATATTAAAAATTTAATTCGGAATTTATATTTAACGGTAGATTTATTTATAGCGATTTAATTTTTTTAATTTCCCCGGGGTCCAAAGAAAGAAGGACGTTTTTAAATTTAGGGCTATCGAATACCTTGGGGGGGGCGTAGGAATTATTAATCTATTTATGTAGAATTCGCTTACGAAGGTCGATAATTATATACGGCGCTTTAAAAGTACTAAATCCGAACGTTTTTATATCCTTATATTAAACGGTAAAAATCTTCTATTTTTTAATAAACGGACCAGCCGGGCGGTTAAAGTTATTACTATAACTATTAGTAATAGGGGTATTATAATTATAATTAGCGTAATTAAATTTAGGTTTACTATCGCTATAAATATTATAATTATAATTATTGTAGTCGGGCCCCAATTTATATATAAATATAAAGGCCGCTAACGACGGCGGTAATATATTTAGTATAATCGGAATAGGAAGGGGGATATTTAATAAGTAATTAATTAATTATTAAATAGGATTCAATAATTAAATAAAATCTCCGAGGGATTAAATAGGTACGAAGAAGGCAATATACACTAAATATAATTAAAGATTTAATAACTCGAATTTAATAAATAATAAAATATTATATAAAGGAATATCGGCTCAATGTAAATTAAATATATAAAATTATATATATAGTTACAATAAATACTAAAAACGGTTATAAATAACGATATTTTCTTATATATTATAATAAACGACCCGGTCTTACCTAGAAATTCCTCCATTTATATATATATAGTAAACTACGCCGAAACAACGTTATTATACAAATACCTTATATATCCATCACCAATCTACATAAAATAATATACGAATTAATGAAACTACCCTACTTAATAAGTATATTATAAAAGTAAAGTATTTAAAATATAAATATTACTTAAGGAATATACGTAAGTACTTATATAAGAAGGGACTACGGCTAATAATTATTATTATATATTTAAACTATTAAACCGACTATATACGGCCGAACCGATTTTAAATAACCGAATATTTAGAAGTAAATTCAAATAAACGCTTTATATTTATATTAATCTTTAATTTAATTTTTAGCACCAACCAAGCCCGTATAAAAATAATAATATTAAAACGGCTAAAGTTAAAAATAAAAGAATTTATAATACAAATTCTCTACCTCTGCTTAAGTATAATTAAAGTTAGAAGTACCTCTATCTATAAAAAAAAAAAACGAAAAAAAAAAAGGTTAATTACTTTTTTGAGAGGTATACTAATAAAATTAGACCGAATTAAATCAATTTACCTTAAGCGAATAACCAAAATATCTATAAGTACTTAAATTATATCGGATATAATTCGTATACTATAAAAAATAACGCAATAACCTATTATATACTAACCCGCGGTATTTAACTTTTCTATATAGTAAAAGGCGTTATATTAATAAATAATTTTCCGGGCTATAATATTATTATAGGGCTAGCCTATCTAATCGTAGTATTATTTCGACTTAGATTATCGGATTAATATACGCTCTTTAATTAATTGTATTACTTATACTATAACCAGCCTTATACTGCTTTAATAACGAAGCGGTAAGTAGACTAATTATATATACTAAATATACACTAGGATATCTCCCTATATAAATTACGTATATTCTATAATTTCCTTTCTTCTTTATATAATTATATAAATCTTATATTTAACCTCTAATATTTAATAAAATATATTACCTTATCTCCTTACCCCGTAATAAACATCGTCCTATAGTATTTACGCTACTTAATTATAATAATAAATATTATAGTAATTATATAAAATAAATAGGCTAAAAGTAATATAATTATATTATAATATATAGGAATAATATATTATAGATAATATCCTGCCTATAAATATAAAAATATTAGAGAAATACGTTAGGAGTATAAAGGGATTGGTAAGGGAGGTCTATTATAGAAATTCGAGAAATTAGTAACCGTTAATTCCTTTAAGCGCCGGATAAGGGGTAGATTTGTATTAAGTAAATTCGAACCTATATATTAAAACGTATATAGTAAGTAATATTTTTAAATTTTCACTATAAATAAATAACTAAATAAATATATAGAAATATATTTATATATATTAATTTATAAAGCGCTATATCCTATTATACCCTACCCTATCTAGCGTTTAAAAAAGGGATTAATAATTACTCTCGAATTTCTATAATAAATCGTTAAAAGCCGACGTAGGTAATATTAAGTACAATTATACGTACTTACTTACCTTTATATACGTATACTACCTATATAATTATATTATACGCCCGAATTATATATCCTTATCTTATATAATATATTATACGGCTACTTATATAATTTAATTTACTTTATATTATATTAAATTCCTTTAATACCTCGTATTACAAAATTCAAATAAAGTACGAAACGTCCTTTTTCCCTACAAAATACGTAAATTCTATATTATTAAGTACTAAAATAATTACCGAATACAAATTAAATTATCCCTCTTTAAATACCTAATAATAAATATAAAAAGTAATATACGTCTATATATATATTTACTTATAATAATTAATAAAAGTTCTATAACACTATTTACTACTATCTTGCCTATATTTTAAAGTATAGGCTCAGACCTAAATATTATAAATATACTAATACCCTATTTAATTTCCCAACTTTTCAAATATTAGCTTTTTACTAATTGCGCGAATTTCTATAGTAATTAAACTCCTAATATAGTACTCTACCCTTTATATAATATATATTAAAATAAATAAAATAAATATAAACACAATAGTACTATAATAGTAACGAATCTATTTATTAAATAAAATAACGAAGAGGTAAGCCTTAGGAAAGAACCTATTAAACCTAACGGAGGAAAGTAAATTAAAGTATTTAAAGTATAAATAATATATTTACGCCGGGGAATAAGGCTAATATTAAAGGTAGAACGAAAAGTATATTAATATATAAACTATTCTCTAGGAAGAGGAAGTTATAATAATTATATATTTACAAATAATAAAACTTCGTAATTCGGGGGTATCTTTGGAAAGTATATAAAGGCTTTATATATTATAATATACGCGAATAAACATCTCCGGATTTAACCTACCTCTATATATTTTGTATAAATAATACTATTTCTATAGTAATAGTATATATATTATAATTCGTATACCGCCGGTACGTTAATATCCGTCTCTATAATAATAATTATATTACGTTACAAACTATCTTTATTCGTAGGAATAAGCGTATAAATAATAATAATAAATATAGTTGGGCTATAGCAATATTATTTAACATCCGGATAAATTATCTACTATATAGTATCGCTCTCTTAGTAGTTTCTCTTTATATTTTTCTCAATTTCTATATTATTCACTCAATTTAATTATCCTAATTTATATATTAAAATTATATCTTTACTATATTTATTACTACCGGAAGCGGTTTCTTATATATTAATATTATTTACTTCTATAATTATACTATCCTCTTTATAGGAAACGCCCGTATTTAAATCCGGTTTAACGTTATCCGACTAGCTATCGACCCCTTCGCTTAATAAACTAATACTATATACTTTATATATTAATAAATAATACTTATCTATCCCCTCAAAATCGTTTAATTAATTAATATCTTCCCCTACGCGTCTTCAAATATATTAGAAAATATAAGGTAAAATAAATTTATTAACTATATATCTAATCTATTTAATATTTAGGTTTAATTATAATTCGGCTATTTCAATATACGGGGAAAGGTTTAAGTATAAAAAGTAGAAAATATATATTAATATATTAATATAGCGCAAACTAATACTAAAATACTATATTGGGCTAATATAAATAAATATAATTTAATATTCGTTCTTTGCTAACCGGCTAAGAATATTCGGTCTTCCTCTCTTACTAACAATACAATTAAATCTTATAAACCTATATCCTTCGAAGGACGGGCTTGTATATTTATAGTTATAGTTTATATAATTAAATGTTAATGCCGGGTTAAATATAAAATCGCTCGGAATAAAATTTTCGTAGAATAGCGCTAACGGTAAAAAGGACGGAGGGTGTAATATATAAAGGAATTTATAGAAGATGGAAGTAAAATTAAATAAAATAAATTAATAATTAATAAAGATTATTCTAACGACCCTAATCCTAGGGTTGTATTAAACTCCGATAAAGATTTAAAATAGTACGTAAATAAAGATATATAATATTAGGCTATACGTAAATAAAAAGGTATTAAAGATTTAATATTATATAAAGTACTTTTAAGTAATTAATATATTTTATTTATTATTCTAACTTAGACTTTATTATATTTAATATTATATAAATTAATATTATACTCCCTTTATAAATAGTACTGCTATATAGCGTTAGAATAGCTCCTTAATTTTACGGACTACTAGATTAAGATTCGTTATCGGAGTAAAAATAATTATTCTATAAATTTTTTTTTTTTTATTATCGATTTATATTTAATAGCGAATTTACAAGATTTAATCTTTTTTTTACCCTAATAAAGGTATAAAATCTAGAAGTAAATGAATTTCCCGACTTCTATTAAGATTAATTTAGTCGTTTTAAGTATCTTAACTTCGCCTACCCTCCTACATCCTATAAATAGTATAATAATATAAATACTACTAAATTAATTGTAATTAAATTAATTAAAAATCGATAAAACTGTATTAGGATTATTATATAGGAGTATTAATAATACCTACTTAACGGTAAATAGAAATGCTTTTAACGCCGAAGTACCTTCCCCCCGAAAGATATTATATTTATATAATTTATATATATTTATTTAATTTAATATTTCGCAATTCGTATATTATAATTATAATATTACAATTATAACGTAATTACGATCTTATTATCGTACTAATATAATTATTATACCGATTACCGGTAATAACCGCTAACCGCTAAAAAAACTATTAAATTAATATATACTATCCCGTAAACTGGTAATTAAATATATTTATATAAGAAGGTCTTTTAATATTCCCGAAGCCGCTTCTATCGAGGGAACCGCTAATTCCAGTCCCATTATTAATAACTAAACTATTACCTTGTAAAAGATTAAAATCGTTTATATAATTATAAAATACTTTACTATTAAATTTAATACTAACCGGGAAAGGTCGTAAGGCCTCCGGGCCGGAATAATACAACTAGTGCGAGGGAGGTAAACTTTAATAGTAATAATAATATTAATACTATTATAAAAGGTTTTTCTCAAACCGAAGGTACTATTACCGGACCTAATATTACTATTACGGTTAATACAGCTAATCTTATAAATAATATTAATTCTAATAAAATATAGGTACTTATAATATTATTTTCCGCTTATTTTCTTATACGCCCTATAATTATAAATAGTTATTAACGCTTTTATTTATAGAATTTCGCTACGAACCGAAGCTATAGGCAATATTTTTTCCAACCCTAATACGGCTATAAATATCAGGTCGCTAGGGACCTATTAGGACGTCGGGGCCGTGCCAGCGCCGAAGGACGTCGATAGCTCCGCAGCGTAGCGCCGTAGTATAGCGTCGGGCCGGCTTAGAGACGCTCCGGACTCAGCTACTATAGAACTAAGCCTATACGGCTATAAATATCGGGCGAAATCGCCTCTAGAATTATCGGGTTCAACTATTAATATATCTTTAATTCTACCCCTACCTTAACGTTCCCTACGTATTACATTGCCCGTAGACACCTTAATTTACCTCTCCTCTATAATTTTAATATATTAATAACTCTTCCTACGGGAATTAAATCGTTACCGGTAGGATATAAATACGTAGCGGACGATCCGTCTTACGGGTTACTAATATAACCGCCCCCTCTATTTTAATTATACTTAAATCCCTAGTTACTATCTTTACGGTAACCGACGACAATTCTCAATAATAACCTCCTCCTTCGTTCTAATATCGTTAGCCGATTATCGAAGAAATAAATAAAAATAGTAAGGATAGCGATTTTACCCCTTCGTTTAAATTATATAATCCTTTCTACTATTTAAAAAATAATAATATAATATAAAAGTAGCGTCTCTTCGAATCCTACGTAACCGCTATTTAACTATTCTTTAAATACCTCCCTTCGTAAATATTTCTTTACGATTAGAATATCTTTGTAGATATAATAGAGTAAGATTAAGTTGGTAATTACCCTCTTATCCCCCTCGGCTTCCGTTACTAAAATTATTTTTTTTATAATTAAATATACGTTTCCTACCTCCTTATAATTCTTTTTATTGTAACGCTTATTGCGTTTATAATTATTTAGTAAAAGTAAATTGGCCCTTTTAATAATTATTGTTATAAGTATAATATTATTAATTTTAATAATAATGCTATATAATTCCTTGACTTCGTCTTCGATTTTAATAAATACTATTATACCTACCTTTATATTAAATTTTCGTTTACCGCTAATTACTTCGCTAGTAACGCTAAGTATATTTAGCGGAAGTATATTAATATTATTTAGAATTTGCTTAATTATAATTCTGTTTATAATAACCTTATTTAGCCTAATTTATATACGTTTTTAGAGAAGAAATATACCGGTAATACCTAAACCTAAAAGCGCGCCGCCTTCGCCAATTTCGAAAAAATATAATAAAGCGCTTCCAAAACCGTTATAAACTTTTATAAATAATATAATGCCGAAGAATTAAAGTTATTCTATAATTAACCGGAATACTCTTATATCTTACACTAAGCTAACCGTTTATTCCCTGCTTTACGCTATAGTATTCTAGTAATTAGAGGTATTAATACTATAATTAAAGCTATAACGTAAATAGAATAATTAGAAGGTTTAAATTCGTTAGTAGTAGTATTACTATATTAATACCCTTAAGTACTATATTTTTATTTATTTCCTTCCGTTACTCTTCCTACTTCTATTCCTACTTCTATTCCTATAATTATTCCTAGTTCTATTATTCCTTCTAATTCTTTTTATCCCTTTTTAGCGGTTATTATTAATTTTAATATTATTTATCCTTATTATAATTAATCGGAATATATTTACGGTTAGTGCCGGGTAGTGAAATTGCGTAATACTTACTACGAATGCGGTAAGCCCGGATATTCGGCGTTTTTTTATATTAACCGAACTTACTATAATTATAGTAAATTAAATTATATATTATATTAATATATTATTCTTTATAGTACTCTGAATTAAAGTGCGAACGTAGAGCCGGTAATTCCGGTAAGGACGGCGATTACTTCGGCCTAGGAAGGCGCGGATATATTGTAATTATATTTGAGTACGAAATTATTAGTAAAAATATATAGAAATTGGCGGAAAACGTATAATTTAATAGATTTTAACGCGGAATTAAATTTTATTAAAAGGTATTTACTCCCGTCGGATACTAAAATAGAATTTATAAATTATTATTTCGTTAATTTCTCTCTCTAACCTATTCCCGTTTGTAATTCGATTACTTACTTTATTAAAATATATAATTCCTATAATACTAAGTAGAAGAAAAGGATTATATTTACTATTATTAATTCCTTTAATATAAAAATTATTTTTAATTACCCCTAGTTATATAAATATAACTCCGAGATCGATTAGCGCCGTAAAAAATTCTAATTCCGGTTCGAATATAGCAATCTAAAAAAAAGTAAAGAGCCGACTAAAAACGTTTACAAAGTTATAATATACTTCTATAGTCCGCGTTAGGATTCTATCTTAATAATAAACCCGAAAGAAGCGTTATAAGTAATAAAAGGATTTAATTCGCCGCTATATATAAATATTCCGTTCGAAATCTCTTTATCCCTAAGTAAAAAATTAGCGAACCCGCCGACGGCTCCGAATATTCCTAACGTTTCTTCCAATATACCTACCCCCGTACCTACCGATATACCTTTTAAAGTTTTTAGAATTGTATTAAACGGAGTTTACCTACCGTTAGAACCTTTATCGGAATTAATATCCCTAAAGCTACTAATAGCCGAATCCTAATCGGAAAAAAAGGTCGCCGTTAAATTAATATTTCCTCCGGAATATAAAGAATACTAATAAGTATTCGAAGTATCGGCCGTACTACTACCCTAATATAATTATTTAGAATATCGTATCGATTTAATTAAAAAGGAATCCGCTCCTTAGGGCCCGATTTATACGCTTAATATCAAGGAATTAAAGGTATTTTAGGAATAGCTAGCGGAAGCGCTATATAAAGGATAGATTCGTTCGTCTATTAGTCCGGCAAGGGCCCCTATTATTTTTATTTTTAAGAAGGGTAGTAAATTACAGTTATATATTAATTATTAGGCGTTAAATAAAGTTACGAAGAAGAATTATATAGTATTACCCCTTATTTAAAAGATTTTAGACCGGTTAACGTCGGCGAAAATCTTTACGAAATTAGATTTAAAGGACGTATATTATTATATTCGGATTAAGTAAAGAAATAAAGAGAAGATAGTATTTCGTACGAAATACGGGTACTACGAATTCTTAATTATACTAATAAAATTAGCCAATACTCCTACCACGTTCTAAATATATATTAATAACGTATTAATAAACTTAATTAATATTATTTATATTATTTACTTTAACAATATTATAATTTATAATAAGAATAAAGAAGATTATTATAAGTATATTAAAGAAATTTTCTAACGTTTATGTAATTGTAACCTATACGTTAACTTAAATAAGTACGAATTCTATATTAAGAGAGTATTATTCTTAGGATATATTATATTTCCCAAGGGTATTTCGATAGACTTGGAGAAAATTATTATAATCGCGGATTAGGAAATTCCGATAAATATTTATAATATTTAAATATTTTTAAAGTTTACTAGGTTTTACCGACGGTTCGTAATATTATATTCTAAAATTATAACCTTATTAACGGAATTATTAAAAGGGGGCAAACGAAAAATATTTAAATTATTAAAGCCGGCCAAATTAACGTTCGAAGAATTAAAGTGGTTATTTTAAGAGGTACCTATACTACAGTATTTTAACCCGTCCTTACTAATCCGAATAAAAATAGACGTATTAAATTTTATAATCGGGGTAATTTTAATATAATTATACGAAATACGATAGTACTTAATTATATTCTTTTCGCGTAAAAAATCGCTAGAGGAGACGTACTATAGTATCGGCGACGGAAAGTTATTAATAATCGTTAGAATATTAAAAGTATAATAGTAATACTTATTATATACCGACGAGCCTTTTCTTATCTTTACAAACTATTTAAACTTTTAGTACTTTAAAAATAAGGATAAAGTAAACGCGAAATAGAGCCGGTAAGCGTTAAAATTAGCGGCGTATAATTTTAATATTAAATATTGGGTAAGAAAATTAAATCCGGCGGATAGGTTATTAAGGAAACTATAACTATACGAGGTCGTAAATATAATTAGAGAGGGCTACCCGTTAATAAAAATTATAAAAGAAAGGGAAGTAAAAGGATAGGTAATATAAAAAAGAAAAGGGATAAGCGGTAATATAAGAAGAATTTTATTAATTAGTCGGGAAACGTAGTAGGCGGCGGCGGAGAAGCAGGAATAGTATAAGGACGGAGGAGAGGACGAATTGGTTTAGGGATTAGAATAGGAAAATAACGAACGAGAAAGGGAGTATAAAAAGCGTAATATTAGAGAATATAAAAAAACGTTAAGGGAATATATAAATCGGAAGGAGGCGGGAAATAAGCTAGGGAAAAAAGTACGTTTCGCGGACAAAATCGCCGTAAATTTTAAAAGAAGGGTAAATAAAATCGTTATTAGCTATATAGGAGTATATACGGTAGTCGCGAGGGTATAGAAGGAAGATAGATAATTACCTCCGTTAAATTAATAATTATTAGAAGTATAATAATTGGATTCTTTTATTTTAGAGGAAATATAGAAGGAGTCGTTAGGACGGGGTCGGCGAATAGAGAATTAGAAGATAAGGGAGGACGGAATACTATATTATTATTATTAAATTTATATACTAAAGAATATATAAGCGGAATTTTTTTATACCTATTATAATAATGCTACTACAAAATACCTAAAACAATAGAAAACGCTCAAGAGAATTAATTAATATTATTATTAGCCGACTATTACTACTAACGTCGAAGAATATATTCGGAATTACCTAATATATTAAAAAGCTAAGCCTTAGAATTATAAATTATACGGATTCTTCGCGTTATTACCGGTCCTAATAACCCTATAGCAAAATATTTCCTACGATTTTATTATTAAATTGCCCAAATTTTTTAATTCCGTTTTTAACCGGATTTATAATACCGTTTTAATTATTATAGACCGGTTTATAAAATACGCCTTCTATATCCTAACCTAGAAAACGATCGACGTACAATAATTCGTATATATTTTTTAGTAATCCGTCTTCCAGCGATTTAAACTTCCCAATTCTATTATATCCAATAAAAGTAACTTCTTTATAAATTTCTTTTAAAAGACTTACTATTAATTATTAGATATCTAACGCTATTTTAATACCGCTTAGTACTTATAGACCGACGGATAAATAGAATAATAGAACTAAAGTTTCGAATTATATTTAAGGATTTTCTATAGGCTAGAATAAATAGATTAAGCCGAAAAATTAGTATTAGCCGAATAAATGTATAATAACTATTTCTATACTATTTTTAGTAAATCCCCGTTGGAAGTATTCTTCAATTATTATCCCCGCAGTCCCGCCGACCCCAAAAGAAGTAAGGGGAATATACTTCCTACAGTAATTACGGATAAAATTACGGAATTAATTAGGGGTCGTATAGCTATCGCCGAAGTATTAGAGAAGGTTAATAAAAATTATATAAAGTAATATAATAAATTGTAGAAGGATAAGGAATTTATAATTAATATTTAAATCTTCCTAAACGTAAAGAACGTTAAATAGCGGAAGCCTAACCTTAAATTATCGGATAAATTTTTAGGCTCCTTTCGGATTACGGAAGTCGTTAGGGATAAAAAGATAATATATTAGTTCAACCTTCCTAAATATTACTATATCCACCCGGTCTTCCTAATCGTACTATTAGAGCCGTATTATAGCGACCTAATAATATTAGCGCCGCGGGGAAGAATTATAAATATTAAAAATAATAGCGTTTAATATAAAGTAGAGGTAATTATTAAGTATAAGGGGTCGGGGAAGAATCGGTGGTATTAGGTGAAGTAGAAAGGGTATTTGGACGACGAAAACGAATAAGTATTATTAAAAAATTTAAATTGCTTAAATATTTTAAAAAAATACGAGGTAAGGGAGGCGTACCGGAGGAGGGCCGTAGGAGGCCCGGTAATTAAATCGATAAAAATAAATTAAATAAGTAATAAAAAATATTCGAAAGGATTAATAGAAATAGCGTACTAATAATAAGAACATATTTATTGAATATACTATATTAGATAATTATAACGTAAGCCGTATTAAATAATTATAACGTAAGCTATATTAAATAATTATAACGTAGGCTGTATTAAATAATTATAACGTAAGTTATATTAAATATATAATGTATAATATATTAAATGTATTGGATTAAAATTAAGGGAATATAGAGCGAAAAGGAATATTATAAGAATAGGAGGAAAGGTTATAATTAAAACCGATACTATAGTTTAATTATAGAAAAGTCCCCTTTCTTATCCTCTTTAACCTTCCTAAAAATACTAATATATCGGCGACGACCAAAGATAATAATAGTAATAGAATATATCGGTATAAGAGTCGAACCTATTATTTCAAAAATCAAGATTTTTACGCGCTACCGTTATACTAACCGAAACTACTATATTATATTTAAATATTATTAATATTATTATTAAGAGCGTCTTTTATAAATTCTAGGGGAACCGTAATACCTTAATATATTATAAATTAACGTAGTTCGTACTACGTACGGCGTATTATATATTAGAGGTTGTAAATATTATTACCGAAATACGTTTAACCGCTACTACCGGCTAATACGCTTATTAACGGCAGGGGAGTAATATTAAGGAAGGGAAGGCCCTAGGGGTTTTATTTAACCTATCCGGCGACGGTAGGAATTATTTAAATATTAGGCTCGAAATATATAATAGGTATAACCGAAGGCTCGTAAAAACTATAGCGGAATATTTAACCGATCTCTTCCTTTTCGACCTAGGCCGGAGCGAAGGGGTAGAAATATAATATACGATATAAGCTAATAATTTTATAAGAAAATTAGGTTATAATTACGTAAAATTACTAGGTAGCGGCAAGATTATCCGGAGTATATATAAGGGCTATAACGTTATTTTAAAACGTTTAGTAATTTTTATAGAATACTAGAGGGAAATTAAATATACGTTTGTTTAACGTCTTATTATAAACGCTATACGTCGTAGTATTTATAGTAAGGAATATTCGTTAAGGAATGGTATAGGAAGTTAAAAAATAAATAGGAGAAGAAATTTACTAGTATAAATATAAATATAAAAGTTAATAGCCTTTAAGAGGGAAGTATTAAAAGCGTCGGCTAAGGCGTTACTAATTATATTAGTAGCGAATTAAATCGAACGGCTATACGGAGGATTATAAATATAATTAAAAAAAGTTAATAAAGGTAAAAAAAAAACGAAAGGAAATTAAGGAAGAGATTATATATATTAAAGGGTACGACGGTATCGGGGTATACTTAATAAAAGTTGAAAAATATTACGTAATCGGCGGCCGAAAGGTTTGGGGGAGGTATTATAAGAGCGGCGGTAAGGTACGTAGAAAATAGGTAAAGGAAAAAGAAAAAGGGAAGAAAAGAAAGGAGGGAGGGTAGATTCTTATAATTGGAATTAAAAATACCGAATAGGGTAAAGTTGGGTAAGTAACGACTTTATAAAGGTACGGATATTATTAAGAAATTTTTAATAAGCTATTCTAAATAATAAAAAGTAAATTAAACGGTAGAAAAGTATTTAGGATAAGGGTAAATAACCGAATTATAAATATATATATATTATTAAGAACGCTTCTAATAAACTATTCTAAGTAATAAAAAGTAAATTAAGTAATAGAAGATAATTTAGGATAAAGGTAAATAATAGTATTACGAAGGCATATACGTTATTAAAAAGCTTCTAACCGGCTATTCTAAATAATAGAAGGCAAATTAAATAGTAGAGGATACTTTAAAACGAAAGTAAATAGCCGATTTACGAAGGCTCTAAATTTTAAAGAAAAGCCCCGGCAAATTATTCCGGATAATAAAAAGTAAGCCGGTTAAGACGATAAAAGAAAAATAGAGGCTAATAAGAGGGGGCCAATACCCGAGAAATAGAAAGTAAGAAGGTAGGAAGGCTAGAATACCGGAATATACCTAGCTAAAGGATATTAAAAAACGGGGAAAGTAGCGGCCCAACGACGGTAAATTCAATCGGGTAAGTAAATTATAGAGGAAGGATAGCGGAAGGGTACCGATAGGGAACCGTCGCTATAAGAGCGTTATAAATTTCTAAAATAGAAACCTAAAAGGGAGGGAATTATATTAAATCGCTAGGGACTTATTAAGACGTCGGGGCCGTATTAGCGCCGAAGGACGTCGACGGTTCCGTAGCGTAGCGCCATAGTATAGCGTCGGGCCGGCTCGGAGACGCTCCGGATTTAGTTACTATAAAATTGAGTTTATACGGTTATAAATATTGGGCGAAATCGCCTTTAGAGTTATCGGGTTTAATTATTAATATATCTTTAGTTCTACCCCTACCTTAACGTTCCCTACGTATTATATTGCCCGTAGATACCTCAGCCTACCTCTCCTCTACGATCCTGACAATAAATTCGCTCCATCTTAGTAATATTACTTAATTACCCCTTCTAAAACTAACTTCTATATATTAAATAGACTATAAATAATACGAACCCCAACGCAAAATAATAAACGAAAACCTACTATTTAATATACATATAAACATTTATATAATTCTTTACGCTAAAAGGATTATTATAAAACTAAAATGCCTCCTAAAACTACTATTTTAGATAATACCTCCTCCTCCGTCTATAGTAATATTATAACCTAGGACGAAATATAATTTATTATAGCCGAATCTATATTTAACGCTACTATTTTAAATATTTAAATTACTAAAATCGAACTTAATTAATTTAAAATTATAGAAAAGACTTTTAAAAATATTAGGATAACCGGCGGCTTACTATAGTAAATTAAATAATAATTATTTGTAAAAAGGATATTTAAATAATACCTATATAATATAAATACCTAATTAATATACCCTCTTTTAAAAATATTTTATTTTATCCTATATCTATAATCTAATATATTTTAAGTATTATCTTTTACAATTAAAATATTAAATATCTAACCGCGTACCTATAATAATAAGAATTAATAATTATACTCCTAGCCCGACGCTTATTAAAAGTCGCTAGGATTTTACTAACGACTTCCGTATAGAGCCAAAAGATTCGAAAAAGAAATATAATAAGAGTGTAAATAAGATTAGGAATAAAGAGTATAAATTATTATATAAGCGCGATATATAAGGGTATTATTATTCTATAGAGTCCGAAGAGGTCTCGCCTTTACTTTAAATACTTACTTTTTTTCCTTTTTTTTTATTTTATTAATTAAATTTATATTAATAAATACAGATAAAATATATTGAATAATATTTTTATTATTCTACGCTCTATTATATTAAAGCTATTTAATTACGTAGATACATTCCTTCTACTATCCTAACGAAATTATTAATTCCCTTATACCTCCATCTTCTAACCGCCCCTTATCTTTTAACTACTAAGAACCAAGAAAGGAATAAAAATAGTATTAATATAATAAAAGATTTATTGTACTAATTAATAATTATATTAAACGAAAGTAAAGAGATCTATCCTTATTAAAGAAGAAAAAACCTCCGAACTCCGAATATAATCGATATAATAAATTAATAGCCAATATTAATACTAAGCTAATATCTAACTAAAAACCGACCAAAAGCAATACTCCAATTCTAAACTTATATACAATAAAGATAGAATTAGAAATAATACTACTTATAAAACTTCCGCCCAATTCTAAGAACAATTTAAATAAAATATTTAAAAAGGTCTAACCCAAATTCCAATTAAAGAGTACTACCAAACTAATTACATATATCTTACTCTATACCTTATATTATAATTACTTCGTAATTTAGCGGATTAAATAAGAACGGGTTTGCGGGCTAGTACTTCGGCTCTATAGAAGCAGCTCGACTATCTTTAATCGAAAATTATAAATTAACGCCTATATTTTAAAGTAAATTACGTCCAACCTATCTTACTTAAACCTATTTAATATTTAAATTATAAATACTCCTATTCGGTATAATACCAATTATATACTAATATATCAAGCCTTCGTATTCGGTCCTACACTTAACTATTTTATTCCTAACATACCCTTAAGAAGGAGCCGGGGAAGCGTACTTACTAAAGGTTAAACTATTTAACTAATAGTTTAAAATTAAATTAAATACCGTACTAGGGGCTGTAAATTGGCGGCTTACTAATTTAAATTTAATTTATTATTATAAGAGGTATAAGTATAAATATAAGTTTAAAGAAGAGATATAAAGAATATTAAAGAGCAAATAAAATTAGAAGGCTAAAACGCTATAGGTTAAAAGTCGTTGTATACCTAATAAGAAGTTAATCCAAAATTAATTAAATTCCCGTATCCTAATAGTAAACGATTAATTAATAATATTCAATAAATTTAAATAATATAAATTAAGTAAGTAGGGCTATATAAAGGGGGACGTATAAAATTAAGCTTTAAAATACTAAAATTGGATTATTCTTACCTATTTCTACTTTATTTTATTTATTTCGCTTAAGGCGTCTAATAACTTCGCCTACTACCCCCTATTACGGAATAAAGCGATATTAAACGTTAAAAATAAATTAAAATTTATATAATTATATAAGGAAGAAGGGAAACTACTTATATAAAATTTATATATAGCGGCTTATTCTATATACTTATACCTTAATTAAACCCTATCCTTAGTATATATAACGAACCTACTTATTAGGACGGTAAATAGTTAATTATAACCTCTAAATTGTATTTTATCCGTACGCCCGCCTATTATCTTTTTATTTATTATCCAACTTCCGAATAAACGATAATATATACCTTTAAAATACTTTACTATATTAATAAATTCTCATTACCTAATATAATACTTAATATATATCCATTTTACTTAATTATTTACCACCGTTAACCTACCCTCCTAAAAGTCTCTAAAAATAATTGTACTATTTATAAGGATTCGATTTATAAAAAAGAAATAATTAAAATTACTAAAGGCGAATTCCGTCTTAGAATATAAATCAAAATCTACGATTATAGCAATTAATATTAACGTTATTAGTAAGAACCTAAAGAATTAAATTAGGCCCTTAATCACTAATTAACTTAGCCTTCGACTACCTTTCCTTAAATTTTAATATAGGTTAATATATACCGTTTAAATCTTTAAAAATTATATTTCGGGAGAGTAGATCTAAAATATATATAAAATATTCAATAAGGACGGTACTAGTAACTATTAATAGGATATATTTAACGAGTAGGAGGAGTTTAAATAAATTCTACTTTCTATTGAGATTCCGTTCTATTTTAATTTAATACTAATTAATTAATAGGATACGTATTAAAAGAATTTCCTAAATTAAAAGAAAAGGTTTAATGGGTTATTATTTAAAGATATATTAACCCTAAGGATTTTAAGGGTATAAATATATTTAATTATTAAGGTACAATTTATTAACCTAACTTTACTTTCTTATTTAAGACCTTAAAATAAATATATTCGGCTAGAGAGGCATCTATTCTAAAAAGAAGAAGGCTAAAGCGTTTAAGGACGATAAAGAGGAAATATATTTATCTATTAATACCCTATACCTTTTTATCCTTACTAATATATAATATTTACTTTCTAATAGGATATTAACCTTATTATTAAAAAGCCTACCGCTAAGTATAGTTGTAAGAAGGCTGATATCGATAAGGATAATAAACCCGAGCCCCCTATAAAGAAGGCTAAGAAAGCTAGAAGTAAAGCCGCCGGCCGCCGTTAGGAAAGAGGAAAATAATATTGAAAAATAAGAGGAAAAAAAAAAGCCTACTATTAAAATTAAGGCTAAGCTTAAAAGTAAGAAGGAGGAGAGTGATATTAAAGGCCTCCCGGCTATTACTAAAGAAGGCCCCGTAAAGGAAGAGAATAAGGAAAAAAAGGGGGCTGTATAGTTAATTAAAGACCGTATATTAACCTAGCAATTATTATTGTAATAATATAACGATTAAATAATAATTATAAGCTAATTTTATAATATTCCTAATATCTTCCTAAATATAATATATTAATAATAATATAATCGTATAACGTATAAGTATATTAAGTAAGTAAGAAGAAAATAATATATTTATTTATAAAATTAATAATAATAATTAATAATATATAATTATTGTTATAATAACGTAAAGGTACTACTACCTAAAGCTATTAAGCTAATTAGACGCCCGAAACTACTTCCCCTATCCCGGGCGGCGGTATATATAAATAAAAAATTAATTACGGTAGTAAAAAGGCGGGAAACGTCCGGAAAGTAGGCGGCGATATATTTCAATCGACTAAGAATTAAAATCTATTAATAATAAATATTTTAAAATATATTTCAACGAATATAATATTCTAATAATTAAAGTATATTTTAAAATATTTATTACTAATAGATTTCAACTTCTAGCCGATACGTCTCCCGCCTTCCTACTATTATAATTAATTTATTATTTGTATATACCGCCGCCTGGAACCCTTACTTATAAATATAATTATAAATTTAAAAATAATTTAAAATGCCCGAATACTACTTAACTTCTAATTATTATTAATAGAATTAATATTACCGTTACCGAGGTTAGAATTTAAACCGTCGGCTAATAGAGTAGCTAGCTGCCCTAAGGTAATTCGATTGTAAATATCTCTTAAAAAAACCTCCCGTTAGGTATAATTTATTTAGACGAACTATTTAGCTGAATTCCGGTTTTTAAATTACGAAATATAGAGCACCTTCATTACCGAATAAGGCGGGGTCTAATAATCGCTATAAATAAGCCTCAATACGAAATCTATTTAAGGATAGTAATTATTTTTATCTTAATTTTAATCCAACTCAAATAGATTGCGTTAAACCTCGCTAATAATAATAGAATAAATAGCTTCGGTATATAATTCTAAATTACCCGGGACGTAGGATAATATATTTAATATATTACTACAAAGGCTAACTTTTAATTACTTCGTAATAATCTATCTATAAGTATTGGAATCGTTATTATTATCCCTCTTATATTTAACTTTAGGAATACCGCCGGGAGATATATTATTTATAATAGCGGTCGGTAACGCCCCCCCAACGTTTTTATAATTCCGACGCTACTAAAGTAAAATTAATCGAATTACTAATTAATATTATTATACGGACGTATATTAATTTAATATAGTATATTATTTACCTCATTATTTATAACGTAATAGCCATTCCTATTGAAATATATATAATTAACGCGTCTATACAAGGTAATATTAAATGTAATTAAATAAGCGGAATCTATAGATAGTACTAGTTTATTAGTTAGGAACGAAAAAGGAAACGGATATACCGATATATAAGGGTTAAAATAATTTAATAATAAAATAAAAAGTACAAATATAAATGCGTCCTACAAAAAGGGGGGGAAGTTAATAAATTAGAAAGATAGAACCGGTCTTAATAGTAATAAAAATAATAAAATATAATAAACCTAAAGAAGATTAGAAAGATAATATAAATAAATATTATTATATTGCTAATTAAAGAAGCGGGTAAAAAAAGGGGGGTAGTAAATAATCTAATAGCACTATAACGTATATATACCTCTAAATAATTAAAATACTTCTACCTAAATATATATATACCTTATATAATTAATACGCTTAGATACTAAGCAACAAAGTAAAATATTAAAAATTAAATATTGTATAATTATTTAATTAGGGAAGAGATACTAAATAATGCCCGACTTATTAAATAAATCCGGCTTACTTCCGAAGTAAATATTATTAGTATATATATAATATAAAGTCCGACTTGGAAAGTCGGTATTCGGAAACAATCTTCTTCTCCCAATTATTAATTATATAATTATTAATTAAAACATTTACTTATTTAACTTTATAAAATTTCTATTATTTTATATAAAAGTAGTACAATTCTTACCCTCGTTATAACGTAGATTAATAATTACGTTATATTATTATTTTTAATATTAATTACTTATTTTAAATAAAGTAAATAAATTATAATATTATTACTATAATAATAATAATTATTATAAGAAGTTACGGTATAAATATACTTTAGTACTACTATTATAAAACCAACGGCTCGTACTAAGAATGCGCTACTATATTAATAATTAATACTAAAGACGGTAGTAAGCTATATAGGAATAATATTATAATAAGTTCATATATTAATTATTATATAAAACTAAATTTAAAAAAAAGGGTATATAGAAATACCCTCTTTATTACTAAATTGATTTTATACGAATTGTTAAATACTTAGAAAATACCTATAATTATAAATATTATAATATTTAATATATTTACTTTTATTATTATTAATAACCTACTTCCTAATAGCTATTAACCTCGATAAATATTAATATAATTAATATAGAAATTATTGAAATACTTATTGAAGGCTTCTATTAATAGTTAATAAATATAATCGTCAACGCGAGAATCCCTTTTACTATTTTAAAAAATCCTGCCTTCTAATAATTATTCAATTTTATAAACTGTAATATAACTGATAAACTACTACCTAATTCGGCTAACTTTTTAACCAAACGGACTTAAATAGAATACTAAAATTACTTAACCTATTTAAAATAGCGATTAGCCAAATCGCCCTTTAAAAAGTATATCTCGTTCGATTTATAAACTTTATTAAATAAATTAAATATATTCTCAATTTTCGTTTACTATATAAATTACGACCGTACTATTAAGAACGATATAATAGGCGTTTAAAAAGTATAAAAGGGCTATAATAACGAAAATATTGTAACTATAATCGTCCAAATAATAAAGAAGCTAAATTTAAATAATATTAATGTACGCTATTTTATTAATGGTAATATAGAGACCGATAACCGCTATATTTATTATATTTTTTAAAACTTTAATTCTAATTTAAATATTAATTAGATCGAGCGTAAAGTTATAGAGCGCCGTTTATATTATTTTAGTTACATTCTTAATACTAGCGTAAAAGCCGCTATACGAAGAAGGATCGCCGCTATCCCCGGCTATAACGATTAATATATTCGAATATCCCCGGCCGAAGATAATATATTAATTCGAAAATAATATAAAATAGGTCCGCTTAGTCGGTTATTTAATTTCGTTTAATTTATTTACTAAAGTTAACGACGTATAAAATTCGAAGAGATAATTTATTATAATTATAGTAATACCCTTAATAATAATATATAATCCTAGTATAGCGCTACTATAGAGGACGATACCCTATCTCCCCTTCTTACTATTATATTTAATAATATTCTATAGTAATATTTTAACTACTAAATTATTCGTTATATTTAAAGGTTCTGTAAGACTTTCGACGAATATATAATTAAAATTACTAATTACCCTGATTTATCCTAACGATTACTAGTAGAGGACTATATTAGTACCGACGACTAATTTATTATTACAATTATATTAGAAGTATTAAAAGTAATTCGGGAGTTTGTAAATACCTTCGATTCGTCCGATTAATATTTTTTAATAATAATACTTAACTTCGTTTATTTAATAGGAAAGCTCCGGGAAATAAAGAAGCAGTCCCTAAATAATATGGCCGCTCCTAATTATATTCGAATTTATTTTAATTTATAATTTTCCTATATTAACTAGCTTGTTTAAACCGGATTCGATAATAACTTTTATATTAATTTTAAAACCTATTTACGGAATATAATGAATTATTGCTAAAAAATAATTAATATAATAATCGAAAGGACCCTTAATAAATTTAGAGAATATTGGGGATAGATATAATAGAGTAAAGTATATTAGAATATATATATTTTAAACCCCGGATTCCGTATAAAATAAGTTTATAATTATTACCCCGACGAAGATAATATTATTTTTAATAATTTTAAGGCCGTCTTTATTAAGGATTATAAGAATATAGTTATAAAAAATATATTAGCCTTCGTAAGCCGGCAGTAGTTTACTATAATTAATAATCGATATTTTTACTTTAATAAAAATACTATTTCCCTCCTATTAAATTTTAATTCCCTCCTATTAAATAAAAGTAATAAACTTTAACTATATAATTATATCCGGGGTAAGATTTACGCAATTAAGGATATAATAGGGTAATAGAAGGCGTAAGAAAATAGTTAACCTTAATTAATATATATAGTATTCGACCTCCTTTCTATATTGTTTAGGCTAAACGACTACTAACGATGTAAGAACGACGCTAAATTAATAATTAATAGTTATAAGTACAACTTAATTGTAAAATCTATTAATATTATCGAAAGTTTAAATTTCTAAATACGAATTAACCTCAATTAAGAAAGTATATAAGAGGATAAATTTAACCCAATCGGACAACCGACTTAGGGGAAGATTTATTATTAATAAATAGATTTATAAGCGAATTAAATAAATCGGAATTGGAAAATCCGCTCCTATATAATTATTTTACTTATAATTTTCTTTCTTTTATTATTAATAAAATTAATTATTATCTATTATATTTATAAATTAGATTCATTATTAATACCGCCTCTTAAAAGGTATAAGGAGGAATTAAATTAATATTATAATATTATAAAAAGAATTTGGAAAATATATTAACCGCCGCGTAATATTTATAAATAGTCTAAGAAGATAAATAATATATATAATATTCCCCCCGCTACTACTTATTAAATATAAATATACCTTCTCTAAGCGGTCTCCTTAATAAAGAAAGTAAATTAAAATAAATCCTCGCCTCTAATATTAATTTTCGTAAGGATCAATATTAGTTTAAGCCAACTCGCCTTAACCCGTTAATATACCCTCTAAGAAGGAAAAGGCTAAAATTAAATGTAAATTCGAAAAGGAATAGGAGAAGAATTAGTAAGTTTATTATACCTTAATGTATTATAAGGGAAAACCTGCCCGCACCCTCTTAAATCCTATATATACCCTCCCTTATATAAAAAAGTAGGACTTACAACTCTAGTATTAAATACCCTATCCGTCGCTATATTCCTTTATATATTAAATCCCGGGTATTTACGTATTCTATATATAAAGATAAGAAGCGAATATTACTACCGAAATAGAGTCCGTCGTATAGGATTAGGAAATTTCTTTAAATAAGCGAATTTAGTAAATTACTATTCTCTCCCTATCCTTCCTTCTAAATAAGGGGAGTAAACGATATTATCGTTTTAACTTATAATAATATTCGAAGCTATTTACTAATATTAGATAATAATTATAATAATATTGTATATTCCGGAGGGTAAGAACGATAATAATTAAATTTATAAATTAGTATTTAAAAGGGTTATAAAAATATAATTAAAAAAAAGCGAAACCGAATTATATAGTAAATAAATATAAAGTAAACGTATTATTAGGGAAAATTTATAATACTACCGTATAAATTATAATCTTTCTTAATAATATTAGTAAATTTATTTTTACCCTTAAGAAGACGCCTGGTAACCGTAGCCGCTCCTTTAAGAAAACTGATAGTATTGCTATAATTAATAATAGCCCGACCTCCTTAATTCTTAAAATCTCCGTAAGTATAAATACTCTTTCTATTACTAATAGCTTTAAAATATTTAATACCCCTTCTAAATCTATTTTCAATAATAATATTACTTCTTTAAAAAAATATATTACTATTAATACGGCGGATCCGAATATAAATACCATTTTTATAAAGGATATAAACTATATATTATAATTAAATAAAAGAAGGAGGTAAAAGACTACCGAAACCCCTCCGCCGAATTTTATAATATTAATAAATACTTAATTTAATTCTTCTATTTTACGGATAATTAAGGATTCGCTAATTCAAATAGCTATATATAAGAAATAGTAATAATATTCGAAAATATACTTTTCTATCGCTTTATTATACTAGAGAGCGTCTTCGTCCTTCGTAAAAATACGCCGAATTTCCAAATTATAAATAAAATTAAATTAATTACAAATTTCCTCCTTATACTTTTCTATAAAAGCCTTTATATATTTAATTAATTCGTAATAAATAATGTAATTCTTAAAATTAGAGAAAGTATTCTCTAAAATCTTTATAACTTCGTTTTATAGGAATTAAATAATTTAATTAATAAAGTTCTTAAAGTAAGGACCTTAGGTTTTAACTATTTCGGTATAAAGTAGTTCGTAAATAGAGGCTAATATTAAATTAAATTGGCTAGGTATAGCGCCCCGTTTAATAATTTTATAAAATTCTATTAGGTTCTTAGAACGAAAAGGGGGGTCTATTACTAAGTCCGGGAAGGAAGAGAATATTACTTATACTATTATAAAATAATAGAAACCCTACGTAATACTAGTATACTACTTAATATACTATATACTCCCTTTATAGGAATGTTCGTATTATAACCGATTAACTTTTTAAAATATAGAATAACCCTTTCTAATATTATATTATCCTAATTAAATTTAAAAATTATATTTTCTTAATTAAATTCGCTTAATAATTGGTAATAGCTTTTAAATAGCTAAACCGTTAATTTAAATAATCGTTCCCCGTTTTTATCTTAATTCTAAATATTTTTGTAATATTAATAAACATCCTTCCATCTATTTTAAAGGTTATAATACTATACTAATATAAATAAATATTAGGGATTTAAAATCGTAGCTTCCCTTAATATTATATTGCCTACTAGTTTAAATACTTCCTCCTCGTCCTTACTTTCTTCTTATACAATTCGGCCTTAGCCGGTAATATAATTAATATTTTAAACCTCCTCTATTTTATTTAAATACTACTTTAATTACTTTTCCTTAGTAAGGATAAAAAAAGTATTTTATCTTTTAAGCGAACGGCTACTAATTTATTAATAGTATCCTCTATAATCTTTTTAATCCCGACTATAAAATTTATTATATCTAAACCGTCGGCTATTTTATTATAATTAATATAATTAAATTAGAATTCCTTAAAATCCAATTTCGAAAGGCTATAATCGCCTTTAATCTCTTCGATTAATTTCTTTTTTAATTACTCTACTTTTAATTCCGAATTCGGACGTTTAATAATTTACTTTCCGACGTTTAAGACTTAGAATTTTAAATAAAATAATATTAGGAGACTAACGGGGCTTTAGTTTTACATTTCGCTATTTTAAAAGGTTAAACGTATATTAGTATTAATTTATTTAAGAAGGGAAATAGTATTTAGAACGCTTAGGGGTTCTTATAAATTAAGGTAATAATTTTTAAAATAATTAGCTTCTAATAAGGGAAATAGTATTTAGAACGCTTAAGGGTTCTTATAAATTAAGGTAATACCCTTTAAAATAATTAATTTCTAAAGATATTCGTTATTAAAATCGGAATATTCGGAATAAGAGAAAAATTAATAAGTTCGTTATATTTTAACGTAATATAAATTTAATAAAATTATAGAAGATTATATAAAAGAAAGAGGAAATTTAGATTTCGCTAATATTAATTCCGTTACTTTTAATAGTAAAAATATTTGGGATTAATTAATATAAAAGAAAGAAAAGCCGTCGTTTATAGTATATAAGTAAATAAGAAATAGAAATCGGCCGACGTTCGTATAAAAAAGTGGGTATTGGCTATATACGAACGAAATTAATTAAATAGAGCCGAAGTATTTAAATTAAATAATAAAATTATATTTCCGCTATAGAAATAGGAGGTAATATCCGCTAAGGTTACTTTCGAATAATATACCGGACTATACTATTATTTTAATTACTAAAAATTATATAGTTTAAATATGGTTGCGTATATATAAAGGAAATTAATTATACGTAATCGTTTATTAATTATCGTTCGAAAATTAGTATTTACTTTAAAAGTACGCTAATTATTAAAAAAAATATTATTTAGGGGGCGGTCGCTTATATATAAAGGAAGTCGGCTATATACAATTAATTATTATATAAATAATTAGTAAATATAAAGGTTATTAAAATCCAATTTATAAATAGTTAATTAATTAGCCGGATTAGTATAATAGCGATTAATTATAAAAATTATTTAATTAATAAATAATATTAAAAAAGGATAGTCGATTAAGTAGGGTTAAAATCGATTGTATAGAAGTAAAGGCGCGTATATATAATTTAGAAAAAGATTTATAAATTTAAATAGAGGAGGAAATATTCTACTAAATAGTATTCTAAAAGGCAATTTTATTTTAATAAGAATTTATTTAGAATAAAAATAATATTATTTATAATTTCGGTTCGTAGTAATAATTTATAAATAAAAATATTAATAATTATTCCTAACCTTTAAAGTTTATAAGAAGGGAAATGGAAAATCTTACTTAAATTTCGTTAGGATCGATATTATTTATAATATTAATAACATTAATTATATTAATAATAATAATCTCGTTTATAGCCTCTTCTGCTTAAGAGATATCGTTTATAATAATATTAATATTATTATTATTACTATTAGTAATACCGTCGATAAAGGAAGAGACCGAATCGAAATTAATTATAATAATAGTAATAGTAAGCTTATTAATAAAAATAGTAACCGCTAACTTAGCCTTTTATTTAATAGTAAAGCGCTTATAAAGAGTAGCCTTTTTCTTCGCGGAAGTTTCTTTAAATAGAATAGCGTCGAAGTCTTTTACTTCGGCGGTAATATATTTATTTTAAAAGTTAATTTTAAAGGGCGTCTTAGGAGGCTATTATTATAGGTAGCGATATAAATAGGTTTAAAAACTTCCTTAGCAATTAACGGTTATTATTAATACCCAATATAATAACCGTATTAATATAATAATAAAATCGCGGTTATATTAATATTTTATAACGTGGAATAAAGAGGAGTCTTGAATTACCTTCGTTAGTAACGGGCTTCTTCTTCTTAAAATTTATAATCTTCTTAATCGGGGTCTCGATAGTAATATCGTTTTCAACGGTACTAAAACCGCTATTAGTAGTACCGGCGGTACTAATAGTAATAATAAATATAATAGCCTTCGTACTATTAAAATTAGGAAGGTTATACTTTATATAAAAGCGACGATATATTACTATAAAGGATTTATAATCTTTTATACCGGCAAATTTAACTACAATTTATATTAGTATTATTATTATATATAATAATCTTATATAGGGTAATATATATACTAAATAATTTACTGGCAACTTCTTAATCGGCTTTAATAAGCGTTAAAAAATTCTTAATAACGCCGAAGAAAATCGACCGATTTTTATAGTTCTCTTCGTACTAATTATAATTCTACCCCGGGCTTTTATTCTAACTACTATTAATTTTCTTTATTACTTCGCAATCGAAATATTCTCTCTTTTTTAACTAAAAATTACCAATTCTCCCTTTAAATATATAAAAAGCTTACCTTCTCAATCTTACTTTAATAAAACGCTCGCTAATAACTTCTTTATTTTTATAAATAGATTATATTTTCTTCTATTAACTTTATCTATTAGGCTAATTATTTCGAGCGAATTATAAAATATTAAGTTAATTCAAATAGAAATAGAAGGATATAAATATAATAATTTAGTATTAAAAAAATATATAATAATTATTAATTACTATTAGGGATCTGTTTAATTAATATAATAGAATGCTTACCGATCTTCAATTAATAAAATCGTAATTAATTTAATAATATTAAAATTATTATACTATTCTAAACTTAAAGTATAAATAAGGGAAAATTTTAAAAACGACTAAATTAAAATCGATAAAAAATTGAAAAATCGAAAATTAATTTTAAAATTATTTGACTTCTAAATTCGAACTCAAAGCCTAGCCCCGCCCGGGCAATTAGCCGTACCTATACTAACTACCCTAATTAATTATATAAATAAATGTAGGAAGGCTATTAAAGCTACTATAAAAATCCTTTTTATAATAATCTTATAATAATAAAATATTTATATACCTTACTAAAATAAGAACTTCGCCCTTTTAAGTATAATTTATAATATACCCCCCTTCTTATAAATATTATATTAATTTTTTAAAATCTTATAAAGACCCTCATTTCTAATTACAATTCTTACCTTCTTATAACCTCCCTTCTTTCAACCTTTCCTATAAATTTACCTACTTACTTCGTAATTCTAAGCCCTTATTACTACTTCTTTTTAAATTATTGTATTTTTACTATTATTTAATAAAAAATAATTTAAAATTAATCCGTCTCTATCTCTAATAATTATATTCCAAAATTTTTTAAATAAATTAAATCCGCCTGCGCTAACCCCGCTATTTATAATTATTAAACTACCGAAGCGAAGTCTAATTTATTACTAAAAAATAATAAATTAGAAAGAATTTCGTTTACGCTTTTTCCCGAAAGGATAAATTTAATTTAGGTAAATTTACTTTTATTAAAACTAAGGTCGGATTTAACGAAATAAGGGCCTAAGATTTAATAAAAGCTCTACGATAGAGATTTTAAATAATTAGTAATTAAATAAGGTGAATTAAGCTTTTTTTAGTTACTTTATTACTAAATTTATTTTTAAACTTTATTTTTACGGGTATTAAGCGTATTATTCCTATTCCCTCTCTCTCCCTCTTTCTCCCTCTTTCTCCCTTTTTTATTCCTTTTCATTATTCCCTTTCCTTTTATTTTCCCTTTCCTTTCCCTTTCCTATTCCTTAATCCTTTTTCTATTCCCTAATCCCTTTCCTATTCCCTAATCCCTTTCCTATTCTCTAATCCTATTCCCAATTCCAATTCTAATTCCTATCTATTATTCCTTTCTTTATTAACCCATTTCCCTTAAAATAATAAGCCTTCTCCTAATAATTTTATAAATTTCTTTTAATAATATAACGAATTTTTTCTAACGATTTTATAAACTTCCTTGAACGATCCGACGAATTTCTTACTAATTTTAAATGAATATTCTTATTTATTTAAACGAAAGTTTAAATTTAAATCCCTTAATAACCTCTAATTTTATTCTCCAAATTCAATTTAAGAAATACTAAGAATATTATTAAAATCCTATTTGGCTAACCCTAATTAGCCTAATAATAAAACTAGTACTCTTAACGGCACTATTAATAATAATATTAATTATACTATTAATAATATTACTAAAACTTTAATAATAAATTATTGCAAATTCCTTATAAATTTAATAAAAAATTTTATTATCCTTAGCGCTTATAAATAGCCTAACTAACGCTAGCTTACTAATAAAACTATAAAGTTATATAGCTACCAATACTAATACTTTAGTAAGTTTATTGTAAAAATTAATATATATTCTTAAAATTAAATAATTAAACGTTCTATAAACGGCTTATAACTATTAAAACCAACGCTAATTAATAATATTAAAAAAATAATTATATATATCGATTTTAATAGATACTGATAGTAATAATCTCCTACTTAATTAGTATTAAGAATAACTACCATTTCGAGCGAGGTTATTAAAGAGTATACTAAGACTTTAAATAGTATTAATTATTTTAAACGAAGCTATTAAATATATTAAAGTTTTATATAATTATTAAATAGAGTATTATACCTTCTAATAAAGTTATTAAATACCTTAAAGGTTATTAGGGGCTGGTTACCCGTTAGCGAGGATATTGTAAACTCTATTAAAAAGTATACTAAGGTTTTAAATAGTATTAACTATTTTAAACGAGGCTATTAAGTACTTTAAAAGTTACTAGGGGCTAATTACCCGTTAAAAATTAAATTAAACTAAGTTTCTTATTAGCGAGGATATTATAGGCTCTATTAGAAAGTATATTAAAGTTTTAAATAGTATTAACTATATTATTATATATTAGAGTTCAATTTATTAATTTAAATAAGGCTATTAAATATATTAAATTATTAGGGGCTAATTACCCGTTAAAAGTTAAACTAAATTAAGTTTCCTATTAGCGAAAATATCGTAGGTTCTATTAAGGAATATACTAAGGCTTTAAATAGTATTAATTATATTATTATACGCTAGAACTCAATTTATTAACTTAAACGAAGCTATTAAATATATTAGGTTACTAGGGGTTAGTTATTTGTTGAAAGTTAAATTAAAATAAATTTATTTTCCTTCCCCCTTCCCCTTCCCCTTCCCCTTCCCCTTCTTTTTCCCCTTYCCCTTCCCCTTCCCYTTCCCCTTCCCCTTCCCTTTCCCYTTCCCCTTCCCCTTCCCCTTTCNATCAAAACCCAAGATTGCATAGCCAGCCTCCAAGACCCAAGTTGACGTCCCCCAAATGAGACATCAACTCTCCTTCCCTTTCCCCTTCCCCTTCCCCTTYCCCCTTCCCCCTTCCCCCTTCTTAATTCCTATTCCTATTCCTATTCCCAATTTTTAATTTTAATTCCTAATCCTATTCTTAACTCCTATTCCCCTTCCTATTCCCTCTATTATTTCCCTCTATTCTCCGTCCCTTTTCCCTTTATTTCCCCTACTTTTTCCCTTTATTCTTAATCCTATTCCCTCTAATTTATTTGCCCGTTCTTTTATTTTAATTTTTTATTAATAATAATAAGAATACCGATAATATTTAACTTTATTCTCCAAATCCAATTTAAAAAGTATTAAGAATATTATTAAAATCCTGTAAAGAACCTATCCGGCTAACCCCGGCTAGCTTGATAGCGAAACCGGCACTCCCAATAGTATTACTAATAATATTATTAATAATATTATTAATTAAAACAACCGGCCTAATAACCAATTTAATAACCCGCCCAATAACCCGCTTAAAAATACTAATAATATTAATATTAAATTACTAATTATAATTATTAATTCTCCTACTTCGGGGAGGCTATTATAAAGATTAATATTACTACCGAAAAGATTAGACCTATTTAGGGTTATAATTCCTATACTAAATAAATTATTTTAAATACTTTTAAATAATATTTAAATAATTACTAATTTTTTAACCGCTAATTTCTCAACCGCTAATTTCTCTTCCGTTAAAGTAAGAGTAAAGGTAATAAAATTTAAAAGGTTCGTAAATACTTTACAAAATATAATATTACTATTTATATTTTCGTATAACGTTCTATATTAAACCGAATAAATTTAGCCCCTAACTAATATAGCCGTCTAATTATTAATTGATATAGCCGCCTAATATTTTAATTAATATAGCCGTTTAGCCCTTAACCGAAAAAATTATTAAATTTCATATTACTATAACTCTCCTATTAATTCTTAATAAATTAGTTAAATTTTACCTAATAATTAATAAATAAATTTAACGATTAACGAATAATAGTATTAATAAATTTAGTAACTAACGAATAATTAAAAGAGATTAAGTATAAATATAAATATATAAAAATATTTATTAAAAGCGTATATTTAATTCTAGAATAATTATTCTCGGCCGATTATCTAATAATAATTCGCCGAAAATATTAAAACGAACGAGAATATTAACGAACGAAATCATTTTACTAATTATTATATATTTAATTATAATTAAAATTATCGCCGAAAAACCCTTCAAACTTACTAATAATATAAAAGAATAAAAATTTACCTTTTTTAAGGAAATTTTAGCGAAGCTAATTAAGAATTTATATTCTAAAGTCGACGAAAGTTTTTATAGCTTTAAAAAGGCTATTAAATCTTATATTATTAATAATCTTACTAATAAATTCGGCGACTAGTAAGTAAAGATATTAAGCGCTCTAAAGGAAGGTAATTTTATATTATAAAATAAATTCATTTCTAATAAACTATCTATTTTTACCCTCCCCCCCAAATATAAACCTCTATATAATTACATCCTTCCTCTACCCTTTAAATTACACTTCTAAATTATAAATCGTATATAAGACTAAAACCGTTAGAAGGTATTAGAATACCGTATTAATACTTTACTACCCGCGGGTAAATAGGAATATAATTCGAGCCAAAGCGGGCAAATAAACGTAATACTATATATTATAAACCTAAGGATTCCCTTTCTATCTTCTTCCCTTTTCTTCTTTCTTATCTTTATAATTAATATAATTATTAATTTAAAGTAAGACCTTAACCCAACGGAAGGGTAAATTAATACTGTATCTTTTAACTTACTATTTATAGGTAAATAGGTTATAATATTAATAGAAGCGGGTAGATAATATATTCCCTACTTAATTATAGGGAAAAAAAAGAAGAAAGGAAGGAAGTAAAAATTATTAATTATTAAAATTTATTTCTTAATCCCTTCTTTATTTACTACTTTACTTATAATTTATTTATAATAGCCTTACGAACCTAATATATCCTATTTCTAAAACTAGCGATTAATTTATAAGTATAAAAATTATTATTTAATTAATTATTAGGATATTCTTGTATAATAATTATTTATAACTCTTCCTAAATTCGATATTCGTCTTTAAAGTCTTTATCTAACTCCTTATATTCTAATAAAAAATTATATAGGCCAATCGTAACTATAATAATCTCGTTTTAAGTAGATATAAAATATTTTTAATAGAGTCGATAAATACGGAATTTCCTAATTAACAAACCCTATACGTATTCGATATTAATTCGAATTGAATTATAATATTTATTAAATAATTCTTTTTTATTTTTAAAGGAATCCCTACCCTATTCCGATATATAATATCGAATATTCTAATACGGGATTAGTATCCTCTTTATTATAAAGTATTTAGAATCCCCTAAATAATACCAACTATTATAAATTTCGAAATTATTAATTACGGCCTTATAAAAAATACGAATATCGTTAATAAACCCTTCTTAATTAATACGTACGTACGTAAAACGCCTATCCGTATTATAAATACCTATAATATTCTAGGTAGGGAATCCTTTATAGTAAATCTAAGTAAGCTTCTAATTATTATTAATACGGACGGGAAATATCTTTCTATTTACCGTATTAAAATATTTCTTAAAGTAGAGATAGAAGTAATCCTAGGATTCTAAGATGCTACATTAAACGTACGGACCCGGTTACTTAATAAAAACCGCTACGAATTTAACGAAATACTTTAATAAATTATAGAAGTCTCTATATAGTAAATTAAATTAATTAATAATATATTTTATAATATTAAAGAATACTAACTTATAAATAGTATTAGGATTATAATTATATATAATAGTAACCGTCCTTATAAGTTACCCTTAGTATAGTAAATTTAAACTAATAAATAGACGTTAATAATTATTAATTTACTACCTATTTATAAGACCGCTATAATTCACTAGCTAATTATAAAGGATATTGAAGGTAGTCCTTTCTATATAATATTATTAGATAAAGAAACGGTCCGAAAGAGTAAATTAATAATAATTTTTCAATTCGCTAAAGGTTAAGTATTTTATTTAATAGAATACTTCGTATATATCTTCGAGTAAAATGAAGTTATTTAATATAAGTACGTATATAATAATAGCGGTATTAGAAATAATAAGTTCGAATTATAAATATAATTTATTAAATTCCTTTACTTCTTTAATATCCGCTATATTAATATCCGCTATATCTACTATAATAAAAGACAATATTAATAAAGTTTATTAAATAAATAAAATTCACTAAGTAAATAAAGATTAAAAAAGTAGAGGATAATAAAAGAAAAAGAGGATTTAAATAAATTAAATTAAATTCTAAGAGGTATTTATTAATATATTGGCAATTAATAATGAGTAGGTTTTCGAATATATTTGTAAAAATCACTAAGTTTAATAAATTATACTTCGAGTACGCTATAATTACAAGGTATATACGCACTAGAAATCCAAATTTCAATATATATTTACCGCCTTAATTAAGGGGTCGGAGACCTTTAAAAATATTAAAAATCTAATATATTATAGTAAGGATCTTAGCCTTTAAATTAGTTAAATAGCGGATTTAGAGTAAGTATAACCTTATTCTACTTTATTGATTATTTATCTTTTAATATACTTATATTTAATATAGAAATTGTATTTTATACCGAGAAAGCGGTTTAATATTTCCTTACTTAATAGATACGCCAAACCGTAATACGTATTATTATTAATTAAGCGAAGTCCAACCCTAAATTTAAAAATAAATTAAATTTTATATATAAAAATATAATTAAAATCTATAACGTTAGCGAAATTATTATTAAAAAATATATAATATTTATTAAAGAGGGTAAATTACTATTAATTAGTATAGAGGTATACCGCCCCTTAGCCCTAATAGTAAATGAAAATAAGGTCCTTAATATTATAATTTAAATTGCTAACCGTAGTTATATTCCTATAAATAACGCTACCCTTACTAAATTAATTAATTAATTACGTAATTAACGGCCGTCCCCCCCTTCTATTATATTATATAAGAATTAGTTTATCGAATAGTATAAGAAGTATTTAGAATTTAAATTCAAAGCGGCGGGCTTTAAAAATATAAAATAAATAAATATTAAAACCTAATTAAAGAATTTAGAAGATTGGTTCAAAAACGTTAGTATTATATATAAAGCTTTCAAAATTAAAGGGGAGAACGTCTAGAATATAGATAAATTTTTCTTCTAAATAAAAGAGATTAAAGGGATTACGTAAATAAGTAATTATAAATTTCTCTATTTATATACCTCCTTATATTAATTTATATAATAATATGTATTACTAATAAAGAATAAAGCTTACTTAAGGAATATTATATTTATTTATAATAATTAAAGGAGTCTAATTACTATCGATACTATATCGGTTATAATTAAAAATATCCCCTCCTTCCTAATTTTCAAAATATAAGTCATAGAGTAGGGCAACGTACAAATTAATTATAACGTCTATTCATATATTCTTATTATATATACAATAATTAATTATAATAATACCCATTTAATACTATAATAGATTAAACATTTCAATAAACATTCTTTTAGACTATCCTCCTCTTTCAATAATACTATAAAGGAGTAGTTTAGTCTATTACTTAATTGCCCACCTCCCTTCGAAAAAATATACCTTTTTAATAGCAATAATAGGGCACTAAACTTATTAATAAAACCAAGGGTATATAAAGTATTATTTATAAATAATATTAAAGCCTATAAGGATTGGTATATCCTACAATATTATAAAGCCTTTAATATTATTCCTTATATTATACCCTTATATAATTGCTATATATTATAGCTATTTAATATAGGAATTTATTAAGCAATTAAAAAGGCTCACTAGAATACTCTAACGGATAAAATTACTAGTAGAGATATTAATATTAACCGGACGGTATTATTAAATAATTAGAAGCAGGTTAAAAATGCTCGTTTTATACAAAATAATATATATAAAGGACGGGAGAAAACTAATCTTTAATTCCTTATACTAAATATATTAACCTCTTCTATATAATAATATAATTATATATATTAAATAATATAATTCTATAGGCATCCCTCTTAATAAATTATACGAATTTAAAAATTTAAAAGTTATACCGCCACGCAAAATCCTTCGTACTCTCAAATTACCAACTATACAAATTAGGATTAATATATTTAGTATACCCTTTAAAACGTAGGATAACGATATTAAAATTTACCCAAAAGTCTCTATCTATACCCAAAAGCCGGTATTTAATTAGTAAGAACAAAATAAGCGCTATATTAATATAATTTATATAATTATATAAAGAAGAAGGGAAATTACCTATAGAATTTATACGTGGCGGCTTATCCTATATACCCGTAATTAAACCCTATCCTTAGTATATATAATTAGCCTACTTACTATCCTAGCAAGTAATTAGCTATAACCTCTAGGGCCGTATAATTAATTAAAGAGCGTATATTAACCCGGCAATTATTACTATAGTAATAGTACGACTAAATAATAATTATAAACTAGCCTTATAATAATAATTAAAAAGTAGACCATTATAAAATTTACGTATTATAAATAAAAATTTTATTGTAAGAGTAATAATAAGAATCGATTAGCTTAATTAAAAGCGGGCCTTAATAAAATACTTAAGGTAAATTCTATTAAAGCGTATTAAAAAAGTAATTTATACTAAAAATATTTAACCGACGATATTAAATAAAGATAATCGGATTATAAAATATACGCGTCCAATATTATTAAAGAGGCGGGCGAATTTAGGGTATTATAAAAAGAATTATTAAATAAAATTAATTTCCGGCCTATTTATTAGAAATATACTAATAATATAGTCCTAATTAATTATACTGAGGCCCTAAAGTAATCGAAGGTTAAATAATATTAAATAATAAATATAATAGAAGGTTAAACGAAAATAATTATAACCTACTTTTCGGATTATAATATATCGATTTATTATTTATATTGCCTCTAAAATAAAATAATTTATAAAAATTAATATGAAATATAATATAACCTCTATAAGGAACCGATAAATTACTTCCGGAACGAAGTAACGCCGACCTAAAGCTTCTAGAATAAACAATACTAAATATAATATAGCTTCTATAATAAATTATTATATAGCGTTTATAATGAGATGATAGTAGTATATAACCTTTATAATAATTACTATTAAATATCGTTTAATTTCGACGGCGAGGCGTCGCTAGTATATATCCTTCAAAAGAACTTAAGGTACGGCTTTTAAGGGAAGCCGGTATATTAATTATAATAAGTACTAATATATCGACGATAGTAGGAATTAGCGAATCGCCTTTATTAAGAGCCGGCGAATTACTTTTAATAAAAGTATGTAGCGTAAAAGAGTGTAAAGGTAGCCGAACTTCCGTAACGACTTCGTTATACTATTCGAAACCCTAATATAAACGGAATAAATAGGAATATTATTTAAAACGTTTAGGCCCCCCCTATTTAAGTTAAGAGTTTAGTTATAATACGATATAATTAGTAGAAGAACCGGTTCTATCCTTTAATAAAATATTAGTAGAATTAATTCGAAGGGGCTTAAAACGAAATATTAATTACTAAATCTATAGGTTATTTAAGGTCCGAGGTTATAACGTATTTAAAAGAAAATATATAATAGAATATAATAATAGGTTAAAGAATTCGAAATTAACGAAGTCGTCGTCCTTAAAACCCGGATTAAATAATAATATTATATTAACTGAAAATATAGTAGGCTATAGAGAGAAGGCTATTTAAATATTAATAATATTATACCCGATATACCGCTATTTATTATAATATATAATTATAAAATCGAAGTAAGAAATTATAAAATATATATATATTAATAATCGCTTAACTTTACTAAATTAAAGACAAATTACTACCTCGAACTATCTCTTCTTATACGACTAATATAAGAAGATAAAAAACCTCCTATATTAAAAACGATTGTTAACGAAATAAAAAGTAAAGATCGGGATACTATTAAAATTTCTACAAAAATAATAATTTATAGTAAAAATCTCTTTAATAAAAATCGCTGTCTACTTCTATACTAAGGTTTGTAGGTTATTATTTAGTATTTATACTTTATTTAGCGAAAAGAAGCTATAAATAATATTAATAGGATTGAATTAATTATAAACTTTATCCTTAAACGATTATAATTAATACCGGGGTTAATATATATATATAATAAATATAAAAGGGTAGGGGGTTAAGTAGTAAGAAATAAACCTTAAAATAGCTAAGCGAAGGCTAAGTATAAATATACGGTATATAATTATTCTTCGTAGTAAAGCGGGGATCTTCTTTAAATAAATACTTATTAATATTAAGGCGAATATATAGAATTTATTCCGGAAGGTTATAAAACGTTCGAAAAACGCCGGTCCTATTATAAAATATAATAATAAAATATTCTTTTAAAGTAGGCCGGTTAGTTATATTAATTATAGGCCTTTTAAATTTCAATTTCAATTATATAAATAAGTACTATCGCGGGAAAAATATACGGGTTGCTATTCTATATTAGCGTAGGACCCTCTATATATAATCTCGCCGGAAATAAGATTATATAACCGATAGTATAAAACCCGCTTAAAAGATAATTATTATTTACGTTTTATAATAATTAAAATAAAAGGAAGAGGGAAAAATATACGAAATAGCGGGCAAAAATCTGCTAATATATATAGGACCGCCCGACCTAAAAATATAATTATAATAAATTATAATATCCGGATATAAATCGTTTACTATAGTAACGCTACTAAAAATTATAAGAATAGAAAAAGAAAGAATTTAAAAAATAATAGGAGGTAAAAGACTATTACTCTTTATAAATATAATAATTAGGATAGGAAGTATAGTTAGGACCTCAACTAGTAAAGGATTAGGCGATTGGGTTAAATTAATTATCGGGTAAGCTACTCCACCCTTAATCGAAGGGATAATACGATCGGCGTTATAAATTATAATATAATTCCAAAGAATATAATAACTAATAATAAAGAGTAAGATTAGAACGGTTATTTAAATAAGTAGTTATATAGTAGAATAATAACCGGGATAACGGGTCCGTATAAATAAATGAATAAACCGGACACTTACCTTATTAATAAATACGTATATATATCCTAATCTAATATAATAGTCCGCTACTAACTACGAAACTTTATAATTATAATACAAATATATAATTAAAATAACTAAGGGAGAAATCGGGAAATAGAGGTAATAACCTATATTTAATTATAATATTAGCGTATTACTTTTACTATAATATTCTAATATTTTTAATAAAACCTTCGGTATTTAATTATAACGAAACTAATATAAACTTTTCCTTTAAATATAATATTTCTAATGGAGGTCGATATAAAAGGCTTTAACCCTAACTATTTATATTGTCGAGTATATCGAACTACGGACTGCTAATTTCGAATATAGAAGGGAATATTAATATAGTACTTATTTACTAAGGTTAAAAATTCGACGTCGTTACTACTAAACTAGGATAAATATATTAAGGCTCGTATTTATACCTCTAATATAAATTAGCGGAGCGAATATACGAAAATAATTTAATATAAGAATTACTATTAACTTAATCTCCTCGGGAATACCCTTACCCAATCTAATATTAATATTATATCTCTAATACTAGTAGTAACGACCGAATGACTTACGTTTATTATATATTAATTATAGAATGCGGGCAATCGCTACGAATTAATTATTAGAATAAATATTTATAAAATATCGTATATAAATAGACTTTAATATTATAAATATAATATAATTAATAACCCTATAATATAATTTATATATTCGCTATAAGTAAATATATTATTGAATTAGCTAATTACCAATTGGAAAGGATAATAAATAGCTTAACGGTAAAAGGGAGAAGTCGGACGTAAAGACGTAACTCGGCTAAATAGAGGCGAAGTAAATAAAAGGAATAATTACTTAGTAAATTTAATATTAATTTTAGGAAAGTAAAAGTAATTAACCGAATATTAAAAAAAATAAAACGTTAGTTATATAAATATAATTCGGCTAAATTAAGGTAAAAAATCGAAGATTGTAATTAATTTAATATATTTCGTATCGGCCTTCCGAAATAATTTACTACGATAGTACCGAAAATCGGGAATATTATATAATACCCCATTTCGAAGACCGCCCGAAAGGATATAAGAAAACCAAATATACCTATACATATAAAAGACAGCTTTATATTAATATAAATCGTTACCTATAATACTATAATAAATATACCCGTCCGATTTATTCGTACGGCTAATTACCGGAAGTTCTAAATATAATTTACTATATCGGAAAATAATTATTTTAATTTATTAATAAGAATCGTATTCCCTTCGTTAGTAAATTATAGGGCTCGAAATATTAAGTGAATATATTAAAAAAGATGCAACGGGCGGCTATATTATATATATTATAAAAAAAAAGCATCTAATATATATACTATACTATTATAGTTATAAAAATCGAAAATTCTAATTATATTTTAGATTATTACAATAGTAGGGATAGAAGGTGAAAGAGAATTATTATATTTAGAAAGAAAATAAGGCTACGAACGAACGTAGGGAAAAATTAATTAAAGTAATAGTATTAGAAAATAGGCCTAGCCCGGCAGGTAAAACTACGGCCGGCTAGGAATAAAATTATATATAACCCTAACCGAACGTTTAGCAATAAAATTAAACGAAGCTACAATAAGGGGGTTTAATTCTTTAATTTATATTATTATAAATTGGATATAAATACAAACCATTTTATACTACCTTTATATTATTAATAGTAGGAGAATAAACATACTCTAACGATATACTTTATTCAAACCTTTTAAATTAATTTAGAAATTATAAATACTTTCTTAAGGGCTACCGCCTTCGTAAATCTCTATTTAACCCTAATCGCCGGACGCTTTCCTAAATACTTACTAAGCTTATTTACTCTTAATTGCTAGGAGGCTTTAATATAATTAATATTTTTAAACCTTCTTCACCTTACCCGAATATTACTTTAATAGCTTTTCCTTAAGGAGGAGAAAAAAAGAAATTAATAATTTAATTCGTTGATAGCGCCCTTTATAACCTTTGTAATACTAATTATAAAGTAAATTATATTTAATTTATTAGTTTATAGCCTACGGTTAGAAGAATTGAATTAAGATTCTTCGAAATCTAATTCGGGGAAATTATAATCCTATTCGCTATTTTTAATTACTTTATAACTTCTTTTCTAATTATTCCTCCGCCTTCGGTTCCGGATTCCGGCGTATAAATTTAATTACTTAAATGACCTTCCGACATTTAGGGCTTAGAGTTTCAATTTTATATTTAACTACTCTTAATATATATTAAAAGTAGCGTACTCGGTATTAATAATTTAAATAATATAATTTAGACTTTATTAATCGTTATTAGTCGTTAGCTTTATAATATTACCCTTTCTTATATATATATTATAATTCTATTTAAATTTATATAACGGCTCTACCGTCGTATTTCCCGTCCTCTTATATAATTTACCCTCCTTTCTTCCTTTTTTCTTTCTTTTCTTTAACTACCGTAAAACTTCGCCGCCGCTACCTATTATATTTATTACTTAATCCCCCCCGTTCCTTATTTATTATCGTTAATTTCGGCTTTTTATTAAACGATTATAAATTATATTTATTAATCATTCTAATTATTTATAAAATAATCTTACTAATAAGATAATTAATAAATAAATTCTTAATATAAACCTTACTATATTACCCCCCCCGTCGTTATAACCGCCCGGCTTCGGTAACGACCTTTAAAAAGTATTGTCGTAAAGCGGACCGCTATTAAACTATCTACGAATACTATACCCAATTCTATAAGGAATTTATAGAAAAAAGAATTATTTTAGCCTCGGTTAAGAACGAACTCCTCGCTATTATTGTAAATTATATTTCTATCGCCCTTAATCAATCTACTAATTATAATTTTCCTATACAAAACGAAATTAATAAACCTACTACGGCCCCTACTATTACCCTTAATTATATTAGCTATATAAAAGGCGGCCGGCGTTACCTATATTCGCTATTATAAAAATAGTAACGGTAACGGTTATAAGCCTACGTTTAATTTCCTTTTAGTAGCTTATAACAAATAGGATAAATTGCCTACCGGGACTCAAACCAGGTCCTAAAAAAAATATTAGCGTATAACTAAATAGGTTATTAATAGTCTCCTTATATTAATTAAAGTATAATATATACGTCCTTTAGTATAAATATTTCTTTTTCTTTAATAATACGAAAAAAATAAAATTTTAACCGAATTTAACGCCAATCTTTCGACCTATATAGATACCGGCTATACTAATAATATTATTACTACCTTCCGTATTTTTAAAGAAGAGAATACGCGTTTCTACGTATATTTAATACGCTTTTCCGCTACTATTATTGCGATTTCCGAAGCCGCTACTATTTTTAAAGATAAAAATATTAAAATCGTTTATATTAATCGTAACGTCGAAATATTATAATAAAATATTTCGGGCCGGCCTACGCTTTAAAATAGTATAATAATTTTAGGGCGGCCGGCTTTTACTAGCTTACTATCCGCTTCCTACTCCCTACTTATTACTATTCTTTATAGTACTTCCTCTACCTAACTAATTCCCACATAAAATATAATTCCCTTAATCCTTATTAACGAGAGTATTACTAAATAATAATTCTATAAATATAATATATAAGCCGAAGAAGGTATTTAATTTCCTCTAAATAGGAATTATAAATCCTTAGGACTCAACGAATCTATTACCGTATTATCGGTAATAATAGTCGAATTAATTATATTAATCTTTTTAATTAAAATTAATATTAAGGACGAGGATAAGCGTTTACGTTCTTTATAAAATAATTAATCGAAACTTAATACTCAATAAAATTCAAAATAATACCTTCTACTTTAAAGGATATTAAAAAGCACTTAATATTTATATTCTTTAACGCTTAATTAAAACCTATCATTAAATTAGAATTATATTGCCGTCAAATATAACGGTAATAGTACTAGTATAACGCAAACGCTACTAAATAAATTAAAATATAATAGTAAAATTAAAAGAAATTAATAGACTTATAGGAGGCGTTATCGGATCGGAGCCTATAGAATTCATAAATTAATAACCCTATTTTAATTAACGAAATCCAATTCTCTATTATAATCCAATTAATAATAAATAACTTCTTAACTTACGCCCCGTTTTATTTGAATTTAAACTACTTTAAATCAATAGAAAAAAGAATATAATAAAAAAGGCAATTTAAGTCCGTAGTTAAATATATATACGTTTTAATATAAATATAATAGAAATCGTATTTACAATAAGAGTGAATAGTATTTTTAATAAGCTCATTACAAATATATAGTAAATTAGTATATAATTCCTTAATTTCGGAACTTTTTATAATTTTAATAATTTTTACTACAAGTAATAGTAATGTTATTTAAATAAAAGTAAATATAGAATAATATTTACTGGGAAATATTAAAGGGTAAAGAAATTAAAATAGATAATTATATACTAATTAATTATATTCGAAAATTAAGGTAATTTTCCGACGGTAAGTCGGTTATAAATAGTCGACTCGATTAGGTATAACCGATTAGAATATCCCAAAAGATCCGACGGTTTAGGTAAATATTATTAATTAAAGAATAGAGTAAAAAGAATAATAGAATATATATATAATAGAAGTAATTTATAATATTATAGCGTTTTTTTCCTTAGAGTATAATATAATTAATAATAGTTTTAAACTTCCAAGAAATCTCCCTCTTAAATTTTCTCTCTTACTTTAATTAATTTCTATAAAATTAAGAGTAATTAAAGTAATAAATTCCTATAGACCCCGTTACGAAATCGACGTCCAATATTTACTCGTAATATAATACTATTTAATACTATCGCTAATAACTATTATCAACAACTATAGCGGTTTATTACCATATCTCTCCCTCTTTTATATATTCGCCCTATTAAACGGGCGTACGCTTTAATTAATTAAATTACTTAATTCTCTATAAACGAATATTTAATTATAATAACGAAGGAATATTCCCTTATAAACGATTTATTATTATTATTAATAGTGTTGTTTAATAAAGAAGAGATTTTTGTAAACGAAATATTAGAAGCCGTCGACGAATTAGAGGAGCCCTTAACGAAGTATATTAAAATTATTACCGGGTCGATAATTTTATTGGCCGTTATTTAAGAGCCCGAAGTAAACCTAGACTTTTTAAACGGTATATTTAACGTCTCTTCTAATACTAATAGTAATATCCCTAATTCCCTAATTAATACGTGATAAAACGAAAATAATTTCTAAGAATAATAATTAGTAATATTAATTATATTAGTAGTAGAATATCGCTAATTACCTATTCGGTTTATAAAATACTTTCTATTATAATATTAATAGAATTATTAAAATTGCTAGCGGGATTAATAGGCGAAGAAATTGGCTCGAAGTTAATATTAAGTGTAGCGTTAGCGGCCTTATTAACTTATAGGAAGACGAAAACCTCTTCTAATTCTTATTTATTTTCGAAATTAAAATATTTATAATATTAAAATCCTAAATATTTTATTAGAGGCTACCGCCCTCTAAACTCCTATAAACCTTTAATCGCCGGGTAGGCTTTTAATAACTTATTTACCCTTAGTAATTATTTTATAATTATATTCGGTCTATAGTAGTTAAATAATTTAATTAAATTTAATAACCTCTTTATTATATTTCGGTCTCTATAATTTTTTATAACCTCTTCCGATCCGTTTCTAAAATATAATAGTATAGGCTTAACTATTGTAATATATCCTATTACTCCTTAAATAATATTCTATAGGAATTTCGATAGTTGTTTAAATTTAGCGAAGGGTTTCTAAGTATAATAGTTATTATAATAAATTTAATATTAAATTTTACTTCGCGAATACTAAATATTTTACAAAATATTTATTAAGTATAATATTCGTTAAGGGCTTTGGAAAAAGGTAATTATTATATTAAATTTAGTATTAAATTACTAAACGCGAAATATTCGTAAAATATATACAAAATCTTTACAAAATCTTTATTAAATATTCACTAAGGGCTTTAAGAAAAAGTAATTACTATATTAAATTTAATATTAAATTACTAAATGTAAAATATTTATAAAGTATTTATAAAATCTTTACGAAATCTTTATTAAATATTTACTAAAGGCTTTAAGAAAAGGTAACCACTATATTAAATTTAATATTAAATTATTAAACGTAAAGTATTTGTAAAGTATTTATAAAGTCTTTACGAAGTTTTTATTAAATATTTACTAAGAACTTTGGGAAAAGTAACTACTATACTAAATTTAGTATTGTAAAATAAATAATAAAATATAGGAATAATAATAATAATAATAATAATAATAATTAAAAGACCTAATTAAAGATAGTTAAGGGGGATATAATTAGCGATAATAAAGAACGTAAAATCTATAAAGGAGGGGATTCGGTAGACGAACCAGAATCTTTTTAACTTTTACTTATTAAACGTAAAATATTTGTAAAGTATTTATAAAGTCTTTATAAAGTATTTATAAAATATTCGCTAAAGGTTTTGGGGAAAAGGTACTTTAGGTAATTACCGCCTAACTTAAAACCGCGCGGGAATAGGTTATAAATTTAAAAGTTTACTTTCTTTATATTAAATAAGTATAATTAATTTATAAATGCAAATAGTATTATTATTTTCCAACCCTCGCTAGAGTAAGTATATATTAATATACGGAGAGTTTAAGAAAACCTAATTATAGAAGGGTATTAACCGTATATTAATTTATATATTTAAAAATTTAATTATTATTTATAAAGTATCGATGTATTACCCTACCTATATTTAATAAGGAAATAAAGAAGGGTAATATTACGGCTATATTTAAAGAGTAAACGATTTATAATTATAATTAAGTAATCCTGTATTAACCGCTATATATAAAATATTCGTAAAGTATTTATAAAATATTTACGAAGTATTTACTAAGTATTTATAAAGTATTTACTAAATATTAATTATAAATTTTAATATAAATAATTTGCTATAATATATTCGGTATTAATTTATTATCGTAAAATATTTATAAAATATTTACTAACGCTAAGGCCGGGGGATCCTCTATTCGGCTTCCTATCCGAATAAATAAGGAAATACAAATTATTATAGCGTAGTTAAGGATAAGTATAATATATAAAGATTATACTACTTATAGTTAATTTAAATTAAAGATAAAAAATTAAAAAAGGAAAGGAATCCCGAAAGGGAAGGTTCGAAGCGAAGGAACAAATTTCTATACTGGAAGCGTCCAATATTTAATAATATATATAAAAACGGGAAACGCATTTATTAAATTTAAAAGTAGAAATAATTTAACTCGTTCCTAAGACTTTAATCCGGGGATAAAGTTCTATTAAAGTCCCTAATATTTTATTTACTTTTAAAAAACTATTTTATTAATTATAAACATTCTCCTTTTTAATCTTCTAAAATACTTCTAACGCTCTAATATATTTATCTATCTTTCTACCGCTATACTACTTAATAATTTTAATTATCGAAATTTAATAAATACTTTGAGTAGCCGAGAGAACTGTAATTGCTATTATTTAACTATAGAAAGTAATATTAATAACGAAGGAGAATCGAAATTAAAATTGAGAAAAGATAAGAACCTTAATAGCTATACGGCTTTATTAAATATTTAAAATACTATTTAATATTTAGAAATCCCAATACCCTAATATTAGAACGTTATATTAGCGAATAGTAAAGAGGAATAAGAAATTATTAATTTCAAAAATGATAATAAGAATAAAAAAGTTTAAAAAAATAAAAAAGAGAAGTAAGGAAATATTATATATACTTAAAATTGGCTTAAACGGTAGTAATTACTACTAAGGCTAAAAAGATATAATAATTATAAAAGGCAATTAAAAGAAGGTTTAAAAAAAGATTAAACGAATAAATTATATATTAATAATACGGTTTAATAAGGTTTAAAAACCTTAATACTATACTAATAACGAATAATAATTAATATAAAAAAGATAGCGGTAATAAAGGGCCGCGCCTATAAATACAATTTAAATAATTGCGGAGAAATAAAATTATAAAGACTAGACGGGCGTAATATTAAAATTTACGCTCTAATAGGGGTAGTAAATAAACGTAGAAATAAGGCTCTATTTATTAAATAAATAATTCTCGGGAATACGGTTCTATGGACCTATATATAAGTAAATAGGACGAACCGTTATACTTAATAAAAGAAGGGAATTAATTTCTTTTAAAGTTTAAAAATTAAATAAAGGGTTATTAAAATTATAACTCTACTCTCTAAATAAATAATAAAAATAAGAAGGGTATCCCGCTATACGTAAATAATAAATTATAATAATAAATTAATCTATCGTATAGGAATAATATTTTAAGAGAACCGATTAGGCGGTTCAAAATCGTATAATTATTAATAATAATAAATAGATAATAAAAAATATCGTTTTACCTACTATAAGCGCCCGCTAAAAATAATCCTTATTAAATATATAAATATAATATAATTTTAATTATAAAGTATAAAACGGCCCGTCTCGTAGCTTTTAAGGCTTTACTACCGCCCGTAGACATTTAAATAATCGGATCTAATTTATAAGTAAAGTATTTAAAAAATAAGTAAAGTAATTAGTAAATAAAATTATAATTAAACGAACTTTAAACGCTTAGTAAAAATATCGGTATAATACTACTATTTATAATCCTTCGGGTATACTTTTGTATATATAGCGGGAAGACCCCGAAATATATCGTAATTATTTAATCTGAAGTACCTTAAATATAACCTCTTTTACGGGAAATATTCGAAATCTATCGAAATTATATAATCTAGCGGATTCTAATATAAACATTACGAGAGAAATTATAAAGGTTACCTATAGTAAGGTATAGTACGTTAGGGATATATATATACGTAGGTCTCGTGCATATATATAGGTTTCGAATATATATTTATCCGTTTATCTCGTACAACCCTAAATACCTACGACACCTGTATATGCGAGTTAGGGACATGTGCGACCCACAGGGGGGGGCACCGGAGCTGATGCACGCGACCCGCCATGTCCGTCCGTCCGTTCGCGCCGCTGTGGCCCGCTCATCCACAGCGGTCCGTCCACTGTGGGCCCCCTTTCCCCGCTCCCGCCAGTTTGGATCAAACACAGTTGGGCTTTCGCTAGCGTGGGCGGTCCGGGGGCATCCAGGGGGGGTCCGTCCAAATGTTGCGGGACGAGACGATGGGCCCCCCGACCAACATCCCAGCATTCCCTTTTGTGTTGGTGAGGTTAGGACATGGGACGAGGTCAAACCCAGAGCTTGGGATAATTGTTCAGTGCTCTGGAATTGGAATTGGGCCAGGAGAAGCAATCCGGGGATGCCCGTGATACTGTACCGAAAGCTTCACGTAGGGGCAGCGAATGCACAGGCTGGAAATTATCGCCATGGATGGAAGACAAGAGGTGATCGATAGACTCGTTTGACCTCCAGACTCTTCGATATTGCTACCAGTCCTCCAGTCAGTGCGCGCTTGCCCTTGTAGCGGCCGTATGCAGAGTTCTTCATTTTCATCTGGCAGAAGCTGCCTGGAGCGGCAATGCAGTGTACCTGAATCTTCGTCGTCTGCAGGTGGTGGCTTGATTGCGCAGCCTACGCAGCTTGCGCAGTTTCAGACTCCTCGTGGTTGCGAGATTGCAATATCCAGCCCTGCCATTGTGCAGCTATCTTCAGCTGTCCTGTCGAGCCTGTTAGGCCATGTCCAAAGAAAGGCCTGGATAACGACGATCTCTTTGACCGGTCGACCCAACAACCAACGTCCCATGTGAAGGCAAGCACCGCAACCTGGGGGCTTGTCTTGTCCGGAGCGAGGCTTGCAAGGGGACCGCCCCAGGGATTTCTGCTTGTGGAGGTGGCTTGGAAGTTGGAATATTCCCAGGGCATAGCATGGGCATCGATCATAGGTCAGGGCTCAGGCTCAGAGGAAATGGTGGGATGCGGATGCAAGGTTGTTCGCGCAGTCTCGCGCTCTCGCGGTGATTTCCTGATCCATTACCGACTTGCCAACACCTCACCACTGCCTCATCATCAGCTTCTAGTAGCTGGGCAAAGCTGAGCAGTCTGGAGCTGACTAGGCGCCAGTGAAAGCAAAGGAGGTCGAAATTGAAAGTCAAACGTGCCTTAAACTTGGTTAGATGTTGGTGCTGTGTCCTTGGTGCACTGCCTCAACTTCATCATCAGCCACAAAACGACGACGTCAATTCGGCCGATGAGGGGGTCGCTTTCTTAACGTCAACAAACTCCTTGACGGCGGCCTCTTTCCTGAACGTCCCGGTATTCTAGGAGAGGCGCCGTTTGGTACAGTTCTGTGATTTTTGAGGACTGTTGGATTCACGCGTTGATGGATTACTTCGTTGTCCCGTCGTATCAGTGCTTTCGGCCGAAAAGGACGGCAGGGGCGGGTGCTGAAGACCCACTTTTCCGTCAGGGGCTCCCGAACCACGGCCCGGGCGGTCGCCTTTCAGTAGGGTTTATAGGGGGTGTGTGCGCAAGCTGCCGCCGGCTGTTATCCGCTTTGTTGCCCCTGGAATGCTCACAAACAACCATTCATGCGCTCTATTATCTATTGCCTATCTATTTCTTGTCAACTAGGCCAACTATACTATGGAAATACTCCTCTTACACCTTCGTGCACAAAGACTAGGGCAAAGGACGAAGGAACTGTCGCCGTTCCTGACCGTCATCCAATGTATGCAAGCAACTGCCTTTATATCCTCTAGTTGACCAGAATAGGATGTAAATCCAACAAAATACTCCAAACACATTGAGTCCAGCAACAATCCTAGGTAGCTTTGTTCCGAAGCGAGGAAAACTATAGGCCATACCATGTCCACAAAACTCCTGTATCCTTCCATAATCATCCGTGAACACCAAATCCTTCCAGCCAGCCTGTACAATTACACGGCTGAACTGCGCTCAATCATCCAAAGTCAGATCAATAACTTCCGCCTCAGCCTTCCGCTTCACACCCCTTGACGTCGACGCCGAAGCAGACGCCGAAGCAGACGCCGAAGCTGAAGCCAATCCGCTCCCATACCTCGGCGTACTCAAGGGCGGAATTTTGAGCTTACTAGACTTGACAGCCCAAGCGCTGGTGATGTCAATCTTGGCCACCTTATCACTTAGCCCGGGCGTGGCAGTCGCGGCGCTAGAAGAGGAAGTAGCCATTCTGTTAGGCTGGATCTCTGTCAACGGACGGCCGGCTGGTGAGAAGGAAGGCGGGTCGGGTCGTGTGGGCGAGGATGACAGTAGCGAAGTGGCTGATTTGGAGCCACTGCCGCGCCATGTGCTCTGGAAAGGAGTACGGGGCTTCACGGTCTTGGCAGGTTGGGGGACGTCCGGCTCTTCAGGTAGGCCGCATAGTCTCCGCAATTTGCTAAACATCCGTCGACCTCCAAGACTCGTCCTCATCATCTCTGCCTTATCTTCAAACTCACGACGTTCTTCAGGAGTCATGCGCTCCCACCATCCCTCCGCAATAGTGACAACCAGGTCGTAGTCCAGCCTACGATTCTCTTGCTTGAGAACGTATCCCCGGATATTGAGAAACCAGTTGAATCCGTCGTATTTTTCGGCCCAAGCCTCCCACGTGGTAGCGGGGGGAGGGGGGACGTCCGGCTCCTCAGGTAGGCCGCATGTTATCCTCAAGTCGTTGAAAACAAATCGGCGTGCGTCACTCATCCTGACAGCCTTAGCGCTGTCTTCATATGGAAGCCGGTCGACAACACTCATCCTGTCCCATCGCGCCTTCATTTTAGTAACGACAGAGTCGTATGAAGTCCATTCGTTACCGTGAATCGACCCTTCGCAGTTGAGAAAGAAATTCCAGCCGTCGTATTTTCGTTCCCAATCTTGCCTTGTGATGGTACTAGAGGCATTAGAGCTCGGAGTAGAAGAAGAGGCAGTGGTAGCGGTAGCCGTAGCCGTAGCCGTAGCGGATGAAGAGGTCGGTATCGGCGAAAGGGGGTCTCGTTCCGGGGGTAGGCCGTAAGTTGCTCTCAGTCTGTGGAACATCTCCCGACCTTCGTTACTCTGCCTCACGATACCCGCAATCTTTTCGTAGTGGCGCCGTTGTGTAGCTTTCAAGCCAGCCCATTGTGAGTACATTTGGGTCCTTAGATCGCCGTATGCAATGTGTGGCTGTTGTTTCTTGAGATCCACTCCTACGCTGTTAAGAAACCAGGTGAAGCCGTCGTATCGACCCGCATCCGAGGGTGAGCCGCCCCTAGATGCGGCAGCGGCGGATGAAGTGGTCGGTGGTATCTGCGAGGGAGGCCCTCGGTGCGGGGGTAAGCCGAATGCTTCTCTTAGTCTGTTGAACATTTTGCGGCCTTCGGAACTCGAGCGCAAAGTCTCCGCGACGCCTTCGAATTTGCGCTTTTCTGCAATTCCCAAGGTATTCCATCGAGCCTTCATCGTAGCAACAACCGAGTCGTATGAGATGTCAGGCTTGATCTTCTTGAGATCACATCCTTCGCTGGCAAGAAACCAGTCATAGCCGGTGTATTGGATACCTTCTATAGCACGTGTTAGTTGGGACAGACGCTCGGTCTGGGTCACGTAATGAATCTCCCAGCACGTTAGGATTCTGCATACCTTTAGGAGTTGGCTTTGCTGTCGTGTTCGCATTGGCCTTTGACTTCGCTGCCATGTCCTCATAGATACCCCGGGCCATCTGCGTCATGCCATCCCATGTCTTTCTTAAAGCAGCGACCGCTTCTTCATATGTAAACCTGGGGTTCTTGTCTCGGAACTTTCGTTCCTCAAATTTCAGCCAAAACTCGAAGCCGCCACCTTGACCTCCTCCAGAAGAGCTGCTAGTAGTGACATTATAGCTTGGTGCCGCCGGAGTTGAGGAAACCGTTGCTTTCCCCTTGTTTGCTCTTTTGAAGGTCTCCTCCAGCCATGTGAATACACCCTTATCGAGCGGATGCTGTGCGGCCGCGAATGCTTTGTTACTGTAATTACTCCTTTCCGTGGACTTCAAGGCGTCCCATTGCCGCTTCGTGGCTTCGACAACTTGGTCGTATGAATATTCAGGATTTCTTCTCCTGACGGTAAGGCCTGCGGTGTTGAGATAGTACTCAAAACCGTCATATTTGCGGCTTGTAGAAGCAGTGCTGGTAGAAGCGGGTGCCGCAGGGGTTGAAGTCGACGGGGCTATAGTACCAGATCCAGACTTCGCTTCATCCAAGGCCATGGTTGCGTAGACTGCTCGGTGCATTTCACTCATTGCTTCCCATCGCCGTTGTATCACGGACTTGAGCGATGCTGCCGACGCGCTGGGGTTCGTCTTCCGAAGGCGTCCCTCGAGTTCTTTGGCGAAAACCTCGTAGCCAGAAACAGGTGGTGATGCAGCTGAGCTCTGTGGCGGCACATCTGGCGTCACAGTCGAAGGACCTGGCCCAGAGGATGCTCCAACGACAGGGCCTACAGCCATCATTTTACCCAATCCCACCAGACCACTCGCGGCCCCATAACTGGTTCTCGCCCGTTTCTTGGCCCGTTGATCAATCATCTGCTGCGGAACCCTCTCTTCCCTGGCTTCCTTCGCCTTCACCTCTTGAATGCGCGCCAGATCATCGGTCATCAAACGATCACCCATGGTTAGGCAGGTTTCCCACTCAACGCCAAGTTGCTGCCTGATTTGCTGTTCAGACTTTCCCGGGAGTAGTCGCCAAAGACCATCCTTGTATTTGTTGATCCACCAGGTCCGGCCACAGTTAAGTTCCTTGCGGCAGGGATCGAGATGAGCGACATCTGGGTACGGGGCAAGCCGTGCTTTGCTTTCCATATAATCCTTCTCGGGGATCGAGAACTTGGTAGATGTACGAACGACGACCATTCCATTTCTGTCAACAACAGGTTTCTTGATCGCAAGCGCCGTGGTAAGTGTTACCTTGGCCTCCTCACGTAACGCCGCCACTCTGCTCTGAAGAGAAGGGAAAGGCTGAGCTTGATGTTTGAGCACTCCTGGGACTGCGCTGGGCGGTGGAGGAGGTGCGATGCTAGAAAGAGGCGGGATACTCTGAGTTCCCGACGGACCCACAGCCCTCGCATTGTCCAACGGAGCGAGCTGGGGTTGTTGTTGCTTCTGCGTCAAGGCTTGCTTGTTGAACCATTCGCGATGGGTTCGTGGCAATGAGTTCCATGCTTGCGAAAGTGTAAATAGCAAGTCTTGGTGACTGCAAGTCGGGCCCATCGCTGCTCGAAGAGAGCCCATTTGTGTCGAAAAGTAGTACTCCCTGCCAGCCTTCAGGTCATATTCCGTAGAGGAATTGGGGCCTGAAGGCTCGGGTGCTGAATGGAATGGCGCAGGCAAGAACGGCGGGGGCTGATTTTGAGCCTGGTTTTGGGCCACTGTTGCCCTGCTCACGTAACTCTCTTGACGACTAAGAACCATAGTAGTCCATCGTCTCCATAACTCCGCAATGATTGCACCACTTTGCCAATGGGGAAACTGCCTCTGGATCACGGTCGCCTCCTCAATGAAGAATAGTTGGCGACCATGCTCCAAGGTGCCCTGAATGTGGGTGGTTATTTGGTGGTTGTTGACGTTGTTCTGGACCAGGTTGATGGACCCCGAGAAGCCGTCTATGTGGGTAGTTGTTTGGTGATTATTGATGTTGTTGGTCATTTGGATGGACCCTGCGAAGCCGTCTGAGCCAACTGATATGGAAACAACGGACTGGTTTGATTGGGGCGGCCATGATTGGAATTGCTGGCCATATTGAACTGGTTGAGAGGTGTGACCCGAATAAGCCCAGGGGTTGGCAGGGGCACGATGACCCTGGTTAGGCGGAGGGAGCTGGTAACTGTAGTATGTCCCTACGGGCTGCGGGTGCGCTTGACCTGGTTGAGGACCTTGATAGCCAGAGCCAGTAGACTGGTGAAAGGGTTGATGGGGATTCTGATGAGCTGCCACAGGTTGACGGTACCCTTGGGATGACGCAGTGGAGAGATCCGGTCGACCGATGATGAAGTCGTCAACCGGTTTCCCGAGAACCGGGGCAGAGCGCACAGGAGGCGGGGGAAGTTCTTTCTCGTCATGAACTTCAGTCTCGAGGACGTTCTCCAGCAACTGGAACCCCGTAAACCACAAATATTCTTCGCCAAGAATGGCATGCAACTTTGCTTGATCGAACTTCGCGAAAATTTGTTTCTTCACTTTGTTCTTCCTAGCCTCCCAGTGTTTGAGAGCAGTAGGATCGGGTATCAAGCGCTTCGTGACGGTTATGGTACCCGCAGCAGCATCAACCGTGAAATCACAGGAGATGCCCTCCCGCAGCCCTGTCAAGTAATGTCGTACATGGTCAAAAGCTGTGCTGGAGCCATGGATCCGAATCGCGTTGAAAGAGCAGGATTCGGAAAGGAACTGGTTGACCCTGAAGCACAATCCACAGTCACAGCTTACCCTGCGCATAACAGGTTGCCAGATCTGTTTCGGCGCCTTTCCAACGTCCCTCAGCAGATACACCTCCATAATAGCAGCAAATATGTTTTGGTATCGAGGTGTCGACAGCGGGATCTGGTGCTTTTCGAGAGCGTCCAGGAGGAGCCAAAGGAAAGGGACCCAGAGACGGGTAAGCTCACGAAGCGGGATGCGTTTCGCATCACCAACCAATTTCATCGTCAAGCGCATGAGAAGGGTATCGGCTTTTTCGGCGATCAGTCCAGAGATAAAGCGAGATACGTCAGCCTTATCGACACCTTCAAGTGCCGGTTTGAGAAGTTGTAGGTTTTGCTCAACCTTCGAATTGGTTGAACGAAGTTGTACGATTTCCCTAAGCCGTGCTGTCTCCGCGGAACGACTGTGGAGTTTGTAGATGTGCAGTTCGTTCAAAATGTGTTCAGCCAAGTTGAGATAGAGCTCTCGTGTCGCATCTTCCGTGGAGGAGGTTACGCTCTCGTGGAGTTCGTTGGCAAAGCCGAGAAGAAAGGAGAGTTTCGTCGGGTTTCGTTTTACCAACTTCGTGGCAAGTCTGAAGATTGGTTAGATAGAGTCTTGATAGTTCTGGGGCGCTTTACTCACTCTGTGAAGTCGGGTCCTAACCCGAAACAGGCCTTCGTGGCGGAAACAAGTTCGCTTCCATCTTGCTGACCAATAATTTGCGACTCGGAAAAGTCAGCTATGCGGACCACTGCGTTCCTTGCCCAATCTCGGGGAACTGTTTCGTCCGTGCTTTCGAAGAAGGCGGTTATTGAGGAGCACCTTTGCTTGACCAAGCTATGGGAGAATGAGATGGCCAGAATACTAGTAGCTCGCGTTAGCTTCTCGGATTACACTTCACGATGAAAGTGCTCTGGATTACTTACCCCTGCTGAATGTCTTGGAAGGTGGCTCTTCCTTCTGTAATCTCCGAGCGAGCCCATTTTATGAAGGGTTGCGGATCGTAAGGAAGTTTGCGAAAGGCAAACCCAGTGAACCCCGCGGCAAACGTAAACAAGTCCCAGTCCTTGGCAGATATGCAAGCCTTGAGAAGGTTCTCCACGAACTCCCCTGGCATAAACCCCAGTCCCTTTTCGTTGTCCCAGGTACATGCCCTCCGGAGGAGGTTGCTGAAGATGGGCCAATAGCGATCATGATCTTCGGCGCAGCGGGTCTTGTAGTTTTCGAGCAACGTACGCAGGGGGCTCTGAGTGACGTTGTACTTGGCGGTCGGTGGGCCGTTTGCTTTGATGGTCTCCCATAGGAAGTCGGCCGCAGTATCTCGAGGGACAAGGACGAGTGCCTGGAAGATTGGGATACGGTTAGCAGAGATCTAAAGGAGTTTTAGTGATGATATGAAGTACGTACCGCATCACAGTATCCGGGGAGCAACTTGGGCTTTCGGTGGTCGGTAGTCTTTGCTGTCCAGTCGTTCTCGTCAACGGGCACAGACTTTGCATAGGTTCGACTCTGAAAGTCGACCAGATCCTCAATGACGTAGGAGGGGGACGCTTGTTGAGGGTCGATGTCAATGTCTTCATAGCCTCTGTCGAGCCGGCAAAGGAATAGTTCGAAGGGGATCACTCGCGAGAGGCGTTCCAGAGTCAGAGCCAATACCCGGTCATGCCTTGCCAAAGCCTCTGGAAGAGAATCTGCTTTTTTGTAGGTGTAGTGGAGCCGATGGAAGAACTTGTTGGCAGTCCTGGAGCCCTTATCCTCGGATATCCAGTATCGCAATAGTTGGCGAAGGTAGCCTACTTCGTCGTCCGCCAAACCTACTGCGAGGATAGAATCGGCCGGTGGTGGATTTTCCGGAGGCGGGGGAGGAGCATCGAAGGGGCTATCGACACGTGGACGCCAGGTCTCAGGATATGAGAGGCCAGCCCAAGATAGCCGTTGACATAGCTCTTTTCGAAGATCTTTAGGTATGTAGGGAGTGTTGAAATCATACTCTTCTTCGGTTTTGTCGATTTCCGGGGTCTCGATTATCGCGGGGGTCTTGGACTTGGATTTGGATTTGGCCTTGGTCGCTTTCGGCTGAGCACGGCGTCCCGCGGTACTCGACTTGGCTGAGGGTTTTGGTCTTTTGGCAGTTGCGCTCGGCTGGTCAGAGGTATCGTGTGGTTCCTGCGGTTGCTGTTCGACATGCCTGGTACCTTCCACTTGCTCCTCCTCTTTCACTGGAGGTTGGGCGGCGGCTTGCTTCGCGGTTTTTTCTCCTTTAGGTTTGGCTGGCGCTTTTCTCGTCTTCACAGGCTTCTCGTCGATCGCCATCGGTTGGGTGTCATCCCGAGTCGCGTTGCTGCTCTGCTCGTCATTATTCTCGTCGCCGGTCATGGCGGCCATTCTCCGGGTTCGCACCATTGTCGATCATGGCCCTCTGGACTCCAAAGTCCAGACCAAACAAGAGAGCAAAAGAAGCGACCAAAGAAAGGGCCCAATTGGCACCAAAACAACCGAAAGCTTCCAATACGCTCCTCGGAGCGCGGTACGGATGGCCTCGAGGCTTGACGACAACGACCGGGAGATTCCCAAAATTGCGTATGTTTGTGGGCGACCCGGGCCGTCACGTCACACTCGACGCGGGGATGCTGCACACACACAAACGCAGCTTCTGACGCGCTACAAACACGGGCCTGAAGAGCGCTAATCCTGGCCTGTCCCAGCCCTGTGGGAGTGGGGTTCTCCACATCCTGGAGATTTCGCGTCACAAACGTGTGCAACAGCTTACCGAACCCTAAAAGTGCAGTCCACCGGCTGTACGGTTATGGAAGGGTTAGGGTCACCCCCTTTTTATTTGTTTACTTTTCATGGAGACTTCTTTGTTTCAAGCGAACAATAACTTGGTTCTGGTCGAAAAGCAAAGAAGATGATGCTCTGCGGCTCATGAGCTTCATTTTAATTCCTCGAGGGCTTCGAGCACGCCAATTTGTACGACTGGAACTCGCAACCACTTTGCTCCTGATTGTCACCTTGGTCGGACGGGCTACCTTCGACGATGGAACGGTTTGGATACTCCCTCTCAAAGATCTTTCCATATCCAAAGTGGGTCAAACAAAACAACAGCCTCATCCTCTTTTACTCCCGGTGGTCCGATAACATCCCTCATACGGAATGGCTCAATAAAGTTATGTGGGTGTGTTACACTATGTTCAGCTCCAGCTTCTCGATCTCGGATAGCTAAGACTCTATCGTCAACATAACTTTATTCAGCAGTTTTTCTAGCACAAATCGGCAGAATCGTAGCTTTTCCCGTCCCGTCCCGCCCGCTATCATGAAGTCCCGAACCATCACTGAGCAACGGGCTTACATCCTAAGCGAAAGGGCGCAGAAAGTAAGCTGATGGAAATCGTACCAGACTTTGATAAACCTTTGGTTAGGGGTATAGACCTACACGGAGGGCAATATTGAATGCAGTATGCAGGGTCCATGCAGAACTTTATCTGTTGGTCTTCAACTTTAAGAGGGAAGTATTTCCATATCCAGTCCACTCTATCCCGTAATCATCCTTTTCGAATAGAACGATCAATTCACCTGGAAAAACAGGGCTGTGGATAACTCCCTTATTAGGGATAAGAACAATATCCCTTGCGCCGATTAGAAGAAGGCTTTGATTCTACGTAACTCTGAGAAACCAGAACACTAATATGCATCAGCTCGTGCAACCATCCCCTCCTCCAACGGGTACTGTACCATGCAGTCCAGAAGATAGCGGAGGTCCGAAAAGCTACTACTACCCAATATCTATCTTCGAAATGATTGCAGCAACGAATCAGGAAAACGCCAGATATCGCCTGACGGAGCACAACATTATGCCCGAATCCGGAGGATATTGCTTCAATGCCAGTGATGTCGAGATGTGCCGAGGGGTGGTAAACACGATGGTACGAGAGAGTAGTGAATAAAATAATTGATTGAATTAAGAAGAAGAAGAAGAAGAAGAAGAAAGAAAGGAAAGAAAGAGGGGTAGAAGGGACCCCTTATATACATACGCATGTGTGAGTCAAAAATGCTAAGGCATGCACCTTTTCTCCAACAAGTGATGCCACCGCACATTCACCCAAGCAGCTGGAACCAACCTTGGAGCTTTGAGTCACAATTCAGGTGTGTCTCAAGGCTCAAGGGCGAGCCATTAAAAGTACCGCTGGAATGCCACCCTTGTCCGCCTTTCCAACATCTTCTTTCTCCTTCAACCAGTCCTCGACAAGATCCTAACTACACTTCACAATGACGCCTTCCAAAGAAGACAAAGGTTCAATCGCACGAGTACAGGAAGAGACCAAGCCAGTAGCACTGGTCACCGAAAAGGCTCCCTCCTCCTCACAAACCAACGAGAACGACACCAGCGATGGCCCCGAGTCCGACGACCCAGTCCCTCATCTCCACGCAAAGACTTTCTTAGCCGTCTTTGCTGTTTGCCTGATCTACATCGGCCAACTGATCAGTCTCGTTGGGGCAGGAGCTGTAAGTCCCACCCTCCTTCGCTCCTTCCTTTAAACTAGAGGTACTCAACTTCCCAACTTCCGAACTTCCCTCCTTTCCAACTTCCTACTTGGCTCCTTCCCAAATAACAGCCATCCGATAGCACTTGCCATTCTGACCTCCTCAACCCCCAACAGCAAGGTCAAACAATAGCAACCCACTTCTCCTCCCCCACCCAATCAATCTGGTTCTCTGCGCCCATCACCATCCTCACCGTCGTCCTCGGCCCCATCATCTCCCAAGCCGCCGACTACTGGGGCCGCAAATATTTTCTCGTCATCCCCACCTTCCTTGGCGGCGGGGTTGGCTCTTTAATCGTCTCCCGCGCCCCCTCCATGCCCGTCGCCATCCTGGGATTTAGCATCATCGGCATCGGCTTCGGTTCCCAGCCTTTGTTACATGTGGTGACGAGCGAGGTGCTGCCAAGGAGGTGGAGGGCGTGGGGACAGGCGGCGGATATGGCGAGTAATGCTTTGGGTGCGGCGGTGGGACTCTATGTGGGTGGTGCGTTGAATAGGACTGGGGATCCGGGAGGGGAGGGGTTTAGAGTGTATTTTTTGATGAATATGGGGGTTTATGTGGTGGCGGCGGGGTTGTGTTGGGCGGTGTATAATCCGCCTAAGAGGCCGTTGCAAAGGGAGTTGAGTACTAGACAAAAATTGGCGAGGTTGGATTGGGGAGGGTATTTCTTTTTGGCAGCCGGGTTGGTGCTCTTTTCGGTTGGGCTGTCTTACTCCAAAAATCCGTTTGAATGGAGGGATCCGCAGGTTTCGGCTACTTTTGCGGTGGGAATGGTCTTTGTGATTGGGCTGGTGGTGTATGAGACGTGGGTTAAGAGGGATGGGATGTTCCATCATGGACTGTTTACGGGTAATCGCAACTTTGCTGTTGCGATGTTTTGCGTGTTCTCGGAGGGCGTGGCGTTCTTTGCGACTAACACGTACTTTGCTTTTCAAGTCAGCGTGCTGTACGAGTCTGATGCGCTGCTGGTTGGGGTGAGGTACAGTCTGATAATGATCATTGCTGTGGTCTTTGCTTGCTTGACGGGGTGGTATTGTGCGGCTACGAGGCGGGTGAAGTGGGCGACCTTTGTCGCTTTTGGACTGTTTATCGTCTTCTTCATTTGCATGACGACGACTACGAGAAGGTCCAACACACCGACGTGGGGTTATACCGTTTTCTTGGGGAGTGCGTTGGGCATGACCCTCACTACGCTCGTCACGGTTGCGCAGTTGTCGACACCGCCGGAGCTAATCAGTGTTGCCAGCGGACTGATTATCAGTATTCGCTCGCTGGGTGGAACTGTTGGGTTGGCCATCTACAACGCGCTTTTCCACGATGTGATGAAGAACCTGGGCAGCAACGTTGGAAGGGTTGTTGTGCCGAAGGGAATATCGCCGGATGATGTGCAGATGTTTGTCACAGCACTTGAAGCCCAGGATCAGAAGACGTTGGGCACGATACCTGGAGTTACGGCGGATATCATTGAAGCCGGTGCCATTGCTTTGCAAGACACGTTTGTCATGGCGTTCAGGCACGTATGGATTGCTGGTGCTTGCTTTGTCGCGCTGGCTGCTCTTAGTAAGTTGAGCCGAGCCCTTCACTCATTATCATGCTAACACATTGGATTAGTTTCTCTTCTTTTGTTTGATCCCAAAAAGGAGTTCAATATGCACATTGACGCGCCTGTCGAGAAGGAAGAAGACTTGTATTCCGTCTGATATCGAGGAGTGTCTTCGGGCTATTCTTAACAAGGGGTTCAATAAGTTGAAGGTTTGATCCTTGCTCTCACCACGAAAGGAGGACTGTGCTCGAGCAGCGGGTATACTACGAGGGAACTTTACCACCGGAGGTACATGGCTTCCCGGTTTCAGTTTCTCCTTGTAGGCTTTGGGTTCTCATCCCCTGAACAAACAAATTCCAAGAATGCGGGGAGACCAAGGGTTGATACATCAAGATCAAACAATCACTAACACTGATGCCAGCATGAAGGTGCAACTAGATCTAGGTCCCTTGGCCTAATGTGGTGGAACCTTTTCTATTTTTTAGACCTGGTAGGAATACCGGCCTCTTCCTTGTCAGACTCAAGGCATCAGGAAGGCAATGAAGAAGCATATGCGACCACCTACTTAGTGGTCTAGTGAGAAGACAAAAATTTTATCTTCATGGAGGTTCTTTCACGGAGCGGTCCAGTTCCGTTTCATCATATGGCCTCCAATTATCATATTTCCATTGCATGTTTGAACTTTTGTGCCTCCTTGACTGGCAAGGCGTGTGTTACTGTCTCGCGGTCTTTCCGTGTTTGAGCTTAACGAGAGGAAGTGCTGTGTATCCGTACAACTGAACTATGGGTAGATTCTTGGGATCTTGTTCTTGTAGTTGGAAAGGGCAGACGGAAGATACATAGGTTGAGTACTGGTCATGAAAGGAACGCGAGCTGGAAGGTTCAGGATGAATTCCGATACTTACCTCATCGCGTCTTCCACCTTTGCGGTTACCGGCCAATGGCCCAACCCATTAACAGGTCCTTTGTCCAAATATCAATGAATATTCATCCTTATACTTCGCAAGAGACAGTTGACATCATGAGGAGGGGAAAATAGAAGATCCGGCTCATAGAGGGGAGATGAAAAGTCCATGGTGATCTAAATGCCCCAAGATCTACCGCATCATACATGCAACCTCTCTTCCCCAGCATCTCGCAAGGCTAACTGCAACGTCACAGCAAGAAAACTCTTTCAAGATAACCCCGCAAGTATTTGGAATGAAGTGCATCGCCAAGGGCTGCCATAGTGGTGACAGTTGGTCACAAGGCAAGTGAGGCAAGGCATTATGTATGAGGTGAATTGGCCCGCTTGGGCTCGCTGCGTTGAGGACTGATGTTCACTCACGAGCGCATATGCCACAGTGCATTGTTCACGATGCAGATACCCGGGAGCCTGGGTCCTAGGACTGCTAGGCTGGCCGTTCCAAGCTTTGTGTCTCCTCTTTTCCTGCATGTTGGTTGATAGTCGATAGAGGGTCGTTCTAGAGTTCTGTAGTGCCGCAACCTCGCGATGGCGAATCGGAGGAGAGAGAAAGAGAAAGAGTCTGTCTCGCGTTCTGCTATCTTTTCAGCCACCGACTACATCCAGGCCAACATCGACACTGTTGAAGATGTCTACGCCGCACTCGGGCGTTCCAGAAGCGTTGACTTTCAAGTTTCAAATGGAAAGCCATGTGTTCATGGTGTCATCGTCATGGATCTTCTGGTTGCTTGAGGAGGGCGAGGGGTGGCAGGCCCATTCCAGCGGCCAGGGTTACATCAGATGAGGTAGATGAAGGTAGCTCGATAGGTATGCCTGCACCACGACAAGTGTTAGCAATTGTAATTCGAATCCTTTACATGCAAGTTCTGTCACTTCTCGTATCATCACCAGTTTCTGCGGGTTTATCGTCTTGGACTCTTGGTGCTATGCATGTGGCACCAAATTGCTTCATTCCCCTGAGTTCATGTCTTCGATGTGAGTGCGGCCCGTCGTGCTTGCCACACCCTTTCGGAACGATGGCCTTCCTATGCAAGACTCGTTGCATCTCTGAACGCCTGTCAGAACCTTGTTCGTATGTTGTCGTAGTGGGCAATCATCGGCGATGAGACATAGTCATTTTGCAGGTCCATGTCGATGTTTGTTGGTGATAACTGGAAGAGCAAATGAAATATTGGGAAGGCTAACCCTTCTCAATCTCGCTACGGTCAACATTCCAGAAGGGCAAGGGGAAAATCCCCGTCGGTGTGCGAATAGATGCCTGTCAAGCTCCGGCATCAGCAAACAAACAGATCTGATATCACTCACCTTGAACCCTAACCCGCGTCCAGAAGTGCCATCCATGAGGACGGCGACACATTGGGAACGTGGACGAGTGATGGCCGTCAACAGCAACGCCCACAGTCCGGCTTACCCGACCAAAATGTTCCAAAACGTCAAGAAGGCTCTCGATTGGCAGGTCGATAACGATTTCTCACATCAGCAGAAGCGGCTGGGGGTAAGGCGTAACTGGAAATGCTGTATGAAAAAGATTCCGAGTTGGGGCTCGCCCGAATAGCAGCATGGTATCGGATAAAAGAGGTGATAGGGGTGGTCAGACCGCCCTGTCTTATGTAATCTGGGCCCGCTGGCATAACTAGTAAAACCCTGATATTAGAGATTCTATGTGAGGGATTTACCGAGTAGATCTCTATATAATATATAATTTATACCCTACTTTTCGTATATATATTTTGACCCCTATTCGTATTCGTATTCTATAATTAAGAGTTTTATACGTAATATTAACGATTATAATAAACCGGGCAAATATAGTACTTAATAAATAACGATAAAGATAATAGAACCGTACTCCCTATATTCGATAATATTTACCTCTATTGATTTTAAGATTGTAAGCGAGGTTATCCTTAATAAGTTTGAAGATTAGTATCTTTAGGAGAAGGGATTTAAAAATAAGGTTTTTAATAAGGAGTTCTAGTCTTTTATCGACCCTAATCCTAAGAAGAGAATCCCTTAGCCCGTTACTCTTTTTAAACTATTAATTACTAATTTCTAAGAATTAATTATCGAAATAACTTAGGAGACTTAAATTTAATAATAAATTTTTAAATCTACCAAAGAGGAAACTTCGATTAAGATTTCGAATAATTTTAACCTTCTAATAGTTAATACCCGGGCTTTTTAAACTATCCGGTCCGTTACGGCCCCGGCCTATACCCTAATATTTACGGACCTTATTCTTATTTTGGTTCGAGCGCCCGTCCTTCCCAAACCGGTTATTAAAATATCTTTTACCGTTAAACGTTTAAACTTTACGTTTAAATTTAATTTTTATAATTATAAGGCCGCCTTAATTGAATATTATTACGAGAAGAAGGATTAAAATAAATTTGTCCTAAATATTAATGAAATTAAAAATTAGATAAAGAAGTATATTATTAAGAAATTTTATTTAACTTATTTCTTAGAAATTTAAACTATTACTGTTTAGTATAATAAATTTCGTATTTTGATTAATTATAATCCCGTTAAAGTTAAAGAGGATGCCCGTATTAAATATTAAGAAAAGGTTTACTTTATTCGTCCCCCTAAAAATTAGACTATTTAGTTTAAAGAGTAGGAAGGAATTATAATTATTAGCTAATATTATAAGGTTAATAAATATATTAATTTAGAGAATTGGTATTAAAATTTCCTCTACGTAATAAGTAAATTCCTTAATTCTCCCTTTAATATTTAGGCTATAATATATTATTAAATTAAAAATAATAAACTTTATATTTTTATAAATATAGTCCGGGAATTTAAGTAGGCGGTTTATAAAATGTTCTTATTAAATAAGGGTAGTTCCTAAGTTTATAAGGACGGAGTATTTAGGGTTGGAACTATATTTATTAAAGAAATTAGAAGGGACGTTCCTAGTAATTTCCGGGATAATTGAAGTAAAAGGCCGGCTAAAGGTTATTAAGACTATAATTTTAATAATAAGAAGTTGAAGAGGGTTTACTTTATTTGCGAGCGTATAGGTTATTAAATTAAATATTATTAGTATATTAATACTATTAACCAATTAAAGTATTTTAGAGAGAATTCCTACGTCCGTACGAGAGTGAATAAAAATTATTAAAAGGACTTTAAATTTACTTAGCGAATAAGAGAAATCCTAAAGGAGGTTTAAATTAAAAAGGATAAGGAAGAGATATCCTATACTAATAGCGTTAATAGTCTTTAATTTAATAGTTATCACGGGCAAAGGTTGGGTATAGATGTAGATATGTGTAATTGTACGAAGGAAAAAGAAGGAGAGTGCAGACGAATACCCAAAAGACTGGCCTTATAAGGACGGTCCAACTGTAGGCCCATATAGGTCCACAGCGGGCCGCCATTAACCAATCGTCTAACAGCGACAATAATCTCAAAAGCTGCTATACGCTAGCACAAGGCACGTAAATAATCACGTATAATATAGGCTAGCCCTATAATATTTCCCCGGATTAAAAGAAGCTATATAGTTAATTAATATTATATAAAATAATAGAAATCCCTATTAAACGAATAATTTACCTTCGAAATACCTCTATGGCCGCCGCTATTATAAGTTGCGGTGACTTCTATCGTAGGGCTGGAGCCTCCCGCTCCGCCTCCAATCTTCCGTATCCTCCTACCGGGACTTTTACTCCTATAGCCGGCTCCCCTATCTTCCCAACCTTCTCTAGCAACCGTTTCCGCTTCTTTTCCGCCGCCGCCCAATTTAGGGGGTACGGTTCGTTTAAGTATACTTCGTAGAACTTTTATATTTCGTTAGGGGCTATAGTTATATTAGCGTATAGTTATTATAAGGGGTTATAAAGGGGTCCTTAAATAATATAATATTTTTAATAGCCTTTATTGTTCTTTCGGTAGCCGTCGAGCTTTTTAAAATCGTATTCGACCGAATCCTCCCTGTCGTTAATCTTCCTTATAACCCGTTTATAATTAGTATAAATGTCCCGTTCTTTTACGGGCGCTTGCTTCGGAACGCCGATTTCGTCCTATAGCTTTACTTTACTAACGTAGAAGGTTAAGTTATACTTTATATTAATTAGGAGTTTAAACGTAATTTTATAATTATTTACTTTAAAGATTTCGAAGGGACCTTTAAATAAAGGTGTAAATTTAGCGTACGGGCGATTAATTTCGAAATTTTCCGTATTAAATAATACCCTATCTCCCGCCTTATACTTCGGGGCGTTTAATCGTCGAATATTAGCGTTATCCTTATACCGTTATTAAATTCGCTTAATTTAATCGGTAATATAGTTTAAGACCTCTTTAAAATAATTAGCGATTTTATTGGCCTTGAAGTATTCCGCTTATTATTATACTAATATATTTAGAGGGTAAGGTTTCGCTAGTTCGATGCTTATACGAGGGTAGAAATTGTAATTAGTAAAGAAGGGGGATACTCTTATAGATTTAGAAATTAGGTTATTATTAACGAATTTTACAATTAGTAATTAATTTACTTAATCGTTTTATATTTAATTAATATAAAAATAGAGGTACTTTTCTATTTCTATATTAATACGTTCGGTCTAACTATTAGTAGTTAAATAGAATGTAGAGGAGGGCTTAAAAGTTACTTCTAAACGCAAAGAAAATACTTTTTAAAATTGTAAAACGAATTAAGAGTTGCGATTAGAAATAATAGAGTCCGGTAGTCCGTAAATACTATAAACCTTTTCGATAAAATGATCTGCTAGCTCCTTAGTTGTAAGGCTAATTATAGGGATAAAATATTATATTTTAATTAAGCGGTCGATAACGACGGCGATATATTTGAATTCCTATTTATAACGTACGTAGGGCGTTAGTAGAGTAACGTAATCGATTAAAATATTCTTCTAAAGCGCGAATAGTATTGTTAATGGCTTTAAAAAATTATAGGGGGCGTATTATAATAGTTTAGATTTAGCGTATATTAAATAAGCTTTATAATAGGCTCTAATAGTAGCGTATATTTTTAGTTAAAAGAAAGATTTTAAGAGTAACGAATATATTTTTTTGCGGCCTAGGTATTTAGTTAAAAACGAATTATAAATATAGTAAAGGAGCTATAGTTAAAGTTCGGTATTTGCGGGGTTAATGAAAACGGTGCTATAATAGTACGCTTGTCCTTAGATTACCTTATATTTGGCGAAGGATACTTTCTTTATTTGGTCTTTAATTTCTTTAAATTATACCTTTTAATTGGGGTTTAATAAATAGGCTACGATATTTTGTAAAAAGATTGACTTTTTGTAACCTTCCGCGATTAAATCGTCGGTAGACTTTTTATTTATAATTTCTAGTTCGCAAATATATTCGGTGCCTATATCGACCTCCTCTCCTTTATTTTCTAAAACGAAAACTCTATTAATAAAGATATTGTGGTCGAGTAGGACCTTATTCCTAGCTAGTAGCTGTTCGTCGGTATCGTCTTTAAGTAAATCCTTTAGTTTCTTATTTAGGGCGTTGGAACGTACTTATAGCGAACCCGGCTAGTATTTAATTATAAAATTAAACCGAAAGAAGAATTAGGATTATTATATATAATAGGGGGTAAATTATTTATTAATAATAAAAGTTTTTAAAATTTTATAGTTTATAAGGATTATAAACAGTTTTTACGCTCCTTTTAATTCGGAGCGCTATTCTTCTAAAGCTTTAATAATTATTAATAATTTTTTATTGTAAATATTATAATTATATTCGGCTAAGGAGTATTATTAATTGAAGTAAATAATGGGATGAAGAATATTCTCCTCGTTATATTATAATAAAGTACTACTGTAAGTTTAATTTGAAGCGTCCGTTTTAATAATGGTCTATTTAGATTAATTGTAGATATAAAGTATTAATCTGCTATTAAAAGCTTTTTTGAAGGCTTCGAAGGACTTTTAGTACTACTCTATCCAATATTAATCTACGATTGTCTTTTTAATTAATTTGTATAGTGGACCGGTAATAATTGAAAAGTATTTAATAAAGCGACGGTAGAAGTTGGCGAAGTTTAAGAAGTGTTATAGCGCCCTTTTGGAATTTAGAGCTTTTTAAAATGTAATTGTAAAAACCTTTTCTAGATCTATTTTAAAACCTCCTAAGGTAATAATAAAACCTAAATATTTCGTACGCGTAATGTAGAATTTGTATTTATTAATATTAATTTAGAGCTCCGCTTTAATTATCCGTTGTAAAACCTCCTTAATATATTTTTCGTACTTTTCCTCGTTATTCGAATAAATTAAAATATTATTAAGATAAGCGGTAGCGTAGATATTAAATATATTGTATAATACGTTATTAATATAGTTTTAAAAGGTTTTTAGGGCGCTTTATAGGCCGAAAGGGTATATAATAGATTCGTAGAGGTTAAAACGGATAATGAAAGTAGTAAGTTACTTATACCCTTCCTTAATGCGTATCCTATTAAATATTATAATAATATTGAACTTAGTAAAAATCTTAGCTTTATAAATAGTGTTGAAGGTTTTTTTAATTAGTAGTAACGGGTACCGAATCTTTATCGTTACGTTATTAATATTGCGGTAATTTATATAGATACGGATATTACTACCCGGCTTCTTAACTAGTAGGATGGGTAAGGCGGTTATAAATTATAATAGGCGGATAAACTTCTTCCTTAAATTATTATCGATTTACTTTTTAATTATAACGGTTTCGATAGGTAATATTCGTTGTAATTGTACGTTAGGGGGCGTTTCGCCCGGTTTAAATTCGATTTTATAATTGTACGAATGGTATAGAAGGACTTTATTTGCTAAAGAGGGGAGAAAAACTGCTACTTTATCGACGTAGCGGCGGCCTTCTAACTTCTTTAAAATTTCGAAAATTTCGGCCTTAATTTTTATAAGACGATCTACCTTATTGAGAAACTTCTTTGCATCTTCCTTAGAGATTTTAGCTAAATATATTTATCGGATTATTTCCTTATAAAGCGGTACGTCTTCGTCGAAATTTCTAATAAAGTAGATGGTTTTAACAAAAATTGCGGCCTTGTAGGAATCTTCTAATAAATGAATATTAATTATTTCGTTAATAAAATTATAAAGAATGGAGGGAAGATTTTCCTTATATTATTAACCATTTCCCTCTATAATATAGTTAATTATCTCCTCGGTTAAGTTTATATTTTAAATTTCTACTATAGTTATTAATTTCTCAATTTGAATATAGTTCGTAACGTACGGCTATAATCTTTACAATTCGTAAATATAATTGAAGGTAATTGCGTTGAATTCCCGGATATCGGCGGAATTAAAGTTATAATCGGAATTATAGTAACTTCGGACGCGGGAGCGTTTCGTACTTACGGATATACGGCGGCCGTTAAGGCGGACGTAAGGTTCGTAAAGTACGGGGCTTTTAATTTTAATAAGGAGAGTGGCTATGCCGGTAATACTAATCTTCGATTCTATTCTCCTAATTACTAATACTTTAACGGGGGTAGGGACGGTTTAATAGCCGGTTTTAAGGTTAATTTTAAGAATTTCCGTAATTAGAAACGATTCTACGACCGAGGGCTCTAAAGCGGATTCGGTAACGATAGACTCTAGAGTAGATTTGGTAATAGTAGGCTCTAGAATAGGTTTAGTAACGGGCTTTAAAGTAGGCGCCGGTTAGGGGGTAGCTTTCTTTTAAATAGAGGTTATAGAAACTTTATTAATAAGAACCTTAGGGGCCGTAGTTTACTCCTTAGAAAGATTTAAAAGTAAATAACGGCCGTAATAAATAGAATTACTAAAGTATACTTTGTATTATTCGTAATCGATTTCAGGCTTATAATATTATATTTATAGGAAGCCTAAAATTATTAGGTAATTTTTAAAAATATTGTAAATTAGGAAGGTAATTATCTTTTTATAGTAGTTAATACAGAGTTTAATTATTACCCCCTTAAAAATAATATTTTTAATTACTCTGTTAGCGAGAATTAATTTCTTTATACGAAGGAGGCGGAAGCGGGGAAGATTATTTTTAATAATAAATGAACGATTAATAAAAGCGAAAGCGGAATAATTAGTATTAATAAGGGAGATATAATAATCTTTATGCGAGCCGGTTATAATATAAAAAAATAAGAATATTAAATTTAGCGAAGTAAAATTATTTAAAAATTAAATCCTAACCTCCTTTAAAACTTTTAATTTAGAAGAATTTAAAATTCGTTTCTATAATAAAAATGATTAATAAGGCTTCTATACGCGATTAAGTATAGAAGTTACTTATTTTCCGGATTATTATAATATTCGCTATTAATAATAGGCTCTACGGGAGCGGCTATAATAGCGGCGGCGGCGGGCGCGGTATTAGCGGCGTAAACTTCTTCTTAATTATTACGGCTACGATGGTTCTTACTTTTATTCTTACTTTTATTTTTACCCTTCTCGTATTAAGGGCCCTTACTACTATAATTAATAAAAGCGAAATAACCGCGAATAATATAACTATTTCCGCCGTAACGGCGATACTTACCGTTGTAAGTACGTTGGTCGAGGACGTTTTTATAGATAAAGATGGTGAGGTCGACAGTATTAAAATCTATTTTATTACCGCTTTAATTAATAGTATAGTTATTAAGGCTATTGCTATTACTATTGCTATTATTACTAGTATTACCCTTATTACTAGTGTTAGGATCCGCCGCCTTATAAAAATGGCCGGCCAATTTATTATAGTAATCCGTATTATTAAGGTTATAAATAATAAAACGGTAGAGGTCGAACTATTTAATAAAATTATTTTCGGTAGGGGAGTTATAGTAAATTAGGGTATTATAAAGGCGTTTATTAATTTTATTATATAAATAATAGACTTTTATAGTATTATTAAAGTTGTAACGCGATATAAAGGTAGTAAGTTCGACTTTGAATTTGGAAAAGGGTATATTCTTCTAATATAAATTAGTAAGGCGGCGGTTAATATTGAATTTTAAATCGACGTTATCGAAGTAGTTACTAAGGTACTTTATAAAAGTAACGCCGTCCTTCTAATGCTACTTCGCGTTATTAATTTTTAATAATATAAAGTCGAAGTCGGCCTAAATATTAAATAAGAATTCTAGGCCTAATAGTATTGTAGTTTTAAGGATTTTAATATCCTTGGTAGTAAAATAAATTTTATTGACTTACTATAAGGTAATAATACGGAATTTTTAGGAGTGGAAGGCCTTATAATAGCGAACGGGGTCTTTCTCTTTATTATTAAAGACGGGGGGGTTTTCGATAGAGCGCCTAGGGAATATATTAAAAAACGCTATTTTTATTTGAAGATCCTCGAATTCTTATTAGAATATAGCGTATCCCTACTAGAGTAGGGCGTATTCTTATTTTAATTAAGTATATTCGAAATTAAGGGTATTGAAGGCGGTTTAATTATTGTTTACGATTTAGCGTACGATATTAAATTTGTATTTAAAGCGATAAAGGTTGGCGGTAATATCGTTGTTATTTTGGAGAATAGAGAGAAAGATACGATTGAAAGGTTCGACAATCGATTAGAAAACGGGTTCGCTAACGAATTTAATAGCGGTTACGAAGTAATTGCGAAGGATAAATTTAGGTTTATTATCGTTAATAAATTTATTAAGGAGATTTTCGATTCCGCGGGTAAAGTCGATTTCGATTAAGGTAATACGATTAATATTAGTGTCGGGGACGTAATCTTCTGTAAGGGCGTCGAAGAAATCGTTAAAATTAAAGGGATTATAAAATTCGCTATTATTATCGGACTCTGGGATTGCGGCGAAGTTAGGTAGGCTAGCGTTATTATTACCGATAGAAAGAGAAAGGTAATTACTAATATTAAAACCGTTATTATTATTATTAAAGGAGATAAATAATATAGGAAATATAATAATAGTTTATTGTTGTATTAAAATAAAGAGATCTCTTATTTACTAAATAAAGAGAGTAGCTCCTTATTTACTAAATAAAGAAGCGCGAATTAGATTATCGATTTAACAATTTAATTCGATAGCGGTATTAGATTTTACAATTCGGCGACAAAGCGATTCCTATACGTATAGATTGTATAATTAATTAACGAGCGCGCGTAATTCTACGGATTTTAGGGTTTATATTATAAACGTAATAATTAAAAAGTGTAATTAATTATTACGGGTAAAGGTTAGGTATAGATATAAATATACGTAATTATACGAAGGAGAAAGAGGGAGAGTGTAAACGAATACCTAGAAGATTGGCTTTATAAGGACGGTCTAGTTGTAGGCCTATATAGGTCTACGGCGGGCCGCTATTGGCTAATCGTCTAATAGCGATAGTAATCTTAAAAATTATTATGCGCTGGCACAAGGCACGTGAATGATTACGTGCGATATAGGCTAGCCCTGTGATAATAGTCGGCGTATTAATAGTACGAATTACGAAGTGAATTTTTTAATATTAAAACTTTATAATAAGGGGCTAAAGTACCTATTAAGAAATTTAATAATTTTTAATTTAAATACGATAATTTATATTTTTAATAAGGCCGGTCGGTTTAAAGGCCTTATACTAATAAGGGAGGGAGATTACGTTTAGGCGGGAAATAAATTTATTATAATCGAAGGGTACGGTTTAATCTACTTAGTAATAAATAATAATAAGGGTCTTCCTATTAATTTTAAATTTAATAACGTCGTATTTATATTAAGAATAGCCTATAACCTCGTATTTTTAAGAAGGTTATTAGAAAAAAGACTATATTAGAATTATTCTTTTAATTTTAATTACTTACATTTCTACTTAGATAATACCTACCTTTACTATTTCTCTTTAAAATTTAATTAATTTATATTAAAATATATACCCCTCGAAATACGTATTAACCTGTAACGGGGACAGCACGGTTAACACAGGTGCTGGTCGTATAGCTTAATTAAGGTTCTATAAAGAAGGAAAAGTCTGACTGAGAGGCGGCTCCACCGCAGATACGAGGTTTTGATGAGGGCTGCACGGACACAGCCACAGTAGTCTCAGCTCAGACCCACTTAACCTCCGAAACCCGTTTCTGCGGTAGTAAGTCTGAGCGGGTTTTACGTTTTTTGGCCGTCGGCTGCAGAGTAATAAAAATTCAATATAGGATTTTACTCTAATTAAAGTAAAATACTTACTCTAGTTAGAATAAAATTAACCGCCCCCCATTATAACTAACTACTCACCTAGCAAATAATTCTTATTAAAATAAAATATATTAAAGTATAATATCTAATTTATTCGATCCGTTAAATCCAATTAAATATTCATTTAATAAAATACCCCTTCCGCCTCTACGTAATAACCGATTTATATTCGTACCCAATTCGTTTAATTATATATCCGAATTGAATTTACTCCTAATTATTCCTATTTATAGTTATTCTACGCCCGTTCCGACCCTTAATACTTCGACTTCGACCCTTACCCCCGTTCGATATATTTTATTAATTATTCCTAAATTACCGGACTATAATTACAATCCTAATCAATCGCTAATTAAGAATACCAAATAATATTAATTTAAACTTTGCTTTAAAAAGGGAAATTTATAACGATTTATTTATAATTAAGTAAAAATAATTTGAAGTAACAATTAATTATTTAGAATTTATATAAAGGAATTTATTAATTCCTTACGTAACGAATATATATATAAAGCTCTCCTTTATTAAAATATTATTATATAATTTAAAAAATAATATTATTCGTCTAATATAGAGGCTCTTAGTTAGGAATTTAGTAAGGAATTAACATTTTTCCTCGGATATAAACCCAAAAAGAAGAAAAAGAAAAAAAAGACGAAAAATAAAAAACCTAAACCTAAAGATATAGAGCCCGAATCTATCGAATTTAATAACCTTCAAATTAGAAACCCCGAATTCTAAAATCCCGGACCCGAAAACGCCGGACTATAGAATCCTAAACCTAAAGACGCCGAAATTAGAGAATCCGCCGATTTTATATTATTCTAATTATTTATAAAGCTTAGCGCTTCCTCCCTAATTACGGGCTATACGCTATATAATATTGTAAATTTATATAGTATTCGGTAAATTTTAAATATTATATAATAAAGTATAATATTCTTTTAAAAGCGTATACCTCGGTTATATTTATTCCTTAAAGGCTTAATAAAATATTAGCGTACCTAATAGGACAAATATAAACGCCGAATTCGTTATAATAAATTTATTTCGCTTCGTATTTATATAATTTTTATAATTCTTATAGGTATTCGCGCCCCCTTTAATTCGGATTTCTTTTCCTAAATTATAAGCTTTTATTTATATATAAACGGTATCCTAAAGCGTATTTAAAATATATTAGTTAAATTGGGCATTTATATTTCGTATAGTAGGACGATTATAACCGTTAAAATTCTTATAATTACTATAACGGTTAATTTAATTCCTATATATTTTATTGTAATTAAATTAATATTCCTAATAAAATCTTAAACGCGTTATATCCAATCCTAATTTTATTATTATTTATAATAACTATAATTATTTTAATATTATTTAGAACCCTAATATTAATCGATAGGATACTATATATAACCTTATAATTTATTTATTAATAAATAATCCTAATATCCGCGGACTATTCCGACTATATTAATTCTAATCTACTGTTCCGTTCTAAAAGGCCTGGATTATTCCTTTATTCGCTCCGACGCTATACGTATTTCGTTATACTATCGATTCGCTTATAGTATCGAAATTATAATTATTATTTCCGGTTATCAAATAGGACGGTCTTACCGTTCGTCCCTTCCCTAAAATATAACGATATCGGATACCTAAAAATTTTATTCTCCAAACCCCCGCTTTCGATAAAAACGAAGGTAAATTTATTAACGTTTACTACTTTTATAATAAATTATTTTTCGACTTTTTAAATATAAAATAAGAATAGTTCGACGACCAGCTTTTCCTCGTTTATAGCGATCAAAAAACGATATCGTATATTCGGAAAATTATATTAATATAATTAAAGGTATAATCCGTATACGATTATAAATAGTAGATGGTCTTTATCCCTATATTCTTCTATATTAAATTAAACTTCGTTAATTTAATTTTTCGGTATTTTTAGCCTTTTATAGAATAGGATGCCTACGGCCTTAGTTGGGCGAAAAAAATAAAGTTATAAAAAACTAAATTCTACTACGGATTACAACTTCTTTATAATATATTCTATTTTAAAATCCTCGCCTTCCTTATACAAAACTTCGTAGACAGGCGTTTTCTAAACTTTACTATCCTTAATCGCAAAAATATAAAGGCAATAATTATAATTATTATTTAAATCGATAGCCCCACTTATATCTCTATACAATTTAATAATATATATACCGAAATATTTACTTTAAAAGGATATACTAGTAAATATAATATAAATAATACTAATAATAGAATTAATATACGCTTCTATAGTATCTATCGGTATTTATATATTATCCGGGTATTAATTATTCTTATTCGCGCCGTTTAATTCAATAATTATAGTATACTCCGATAAATTATTAATTATCTACTACTCTTCTTCTATAGTAGAAAAAGTACGAATTATAGGCCCGAAATACTATATTTCTCTTAATTCCTACGTCTAGAGGTTATAAATTACGAATTATTCGAAATTATCTTAAGGTTTAGCCTAATATAATATATTATTACTAGTAGTAAATAGAAAGAAATCGACTTAACGTTAAAGTATATTAATCGCTCCTTTACCCTTAATATTAAATATAATAAAAATTCTACGTATAATATTAAATTTATTTTTATAGAGATATCGGCTATAAGTCCCCTTACTATAATTATTCGTAAAGTCGTCGAATTAGAATTCGGGCGACCTAATAATAATAAATATACTAATTTATTAATTAATAGGGATATTATTAATTATATATATATGATATATAAAAATAAATTCGTAAAATAACGTTATAGGCCGTTAAACCCTACTAATTTTAATGTACCCAATTTATAGTATAATAGCGTATATAAACTATTATCTAGTATTCTCTAACAATTTAATAATAAGGAAGTGCGGCCGGAATGTAAGGAAGATCGAAAATATTTCGATTTCTCTAATTACGAGGAAGATAAATTAATTATAGTTAGTAGAATACTTAACGCCCTTAATTCTAAAGATAAAAGCAATAGTAATTTTAATATATAAGAAGGGATAGTATATAGTATTCTTATACTAGCGCAAAATATTTGTAGGTAGGAGTATAGTATTTATATAGGGTATAACCGTTCTTCTATATATATTTATATAAAGTGTAATCGTTCGTCTAAATTTTAATTTAAAATTATAATCCTTAAGTAGTAGCCTTGTAATAGCGGGATAATTTAATCGATAATAGTTCTAAACTATATTTAAATTAATTTATTCTAAATTAACCCCTCTAATAGGTCTTCCTATCGGTATTTATATAAATATAACTTATTTTATACGAACCCTATAGCCCGCCTAACTCGCCGCAATTTACTCCTATTAAAATTGCCTAATTACTTCGTAGCTTATCGTCCTATAATTTCGAATATTAAATTAAGTATATTATCGGTAGTATTTATTCTAATTATAATTAACTTTTTAATTTATATTTAATAACGAGGACCTACTCTATTTCAAATTACTAACGCTATTTCAATTTATTTAATATAATTTATTATAAAGTTGCTTATTAGCTAATTATAAATAGTAGGCAAATTAGGATCTATTTAAATAACCTTACTAGTCCGTTAAGTATTTCGTTGCTTAAATTATAATTAATAATAGGAATCTACCCTAATTTAATAATTAGCGCTATTCTAATCCGGTTAATGTAATTTACTATATAATTACCTATTTACTTCCCCCTCTCTCCTCTATTCCTTCTCTCCTTCCCTCCTTCTTTAATTAAACCTCTCCCTTAATTAAATTTTAATTAACTATAAAAATACTTTAATTAAAATAAAATATACCGCCCGATACTATACCGCCGAAACGTAAGAAATCTAATAGTAGAGGAAAATATGAAGTAGAGAATTAGAATACGAATTAATAATTATATATTACCAACCCTATTAACCCCTAATATTTATAATAATTATAGTACTTAGATTTTTCGTAATATAGAAATATTACGAAATATTTAACGTCTATTAAGATAAATAATAATATAATTTTAATTTAAGCGGGGTACCCGGAATATACTAGCTACTATAATTTAGATTATATACGTCTAAAATTCCCCGCAATCCTAAAATAATTGGATAAGGATTTAATATTCGTTAACCAAAAGCTTTAAAAAATTATACTTTTTAACCTAAATTATAAGAAGATCGTTAAGAATAGGGTAGCTAACTAAACCTTAGTATATATTTTAATAATCGATTCGATATTAAAAGGTACGGATATAATTACCCTTTTTAAATACCGGATTATAATTTAAATATATTAATATTTCAATTATAATTATAAATTTCTCGATTTATATACTTTATTCCGATTAAAACGAATTATATTCACTTTAATCGGAATAAAATATAAGCCTATCGATTCCCTTAACCCTTCACCGACCCTTACATCGCTATTCCTATTAGAATAAAATATAGGCTACTAATTCCCCCAACCTATAACCAATTATATACCACATCTATTCGTATAAGTCTTTACTAATAAATTTCAATAATTAATTAATTTAATCCTTTAACTAATTTAAAGAAGGAATATAAAGATTAACCGGGGGCTTAATTCCCTATATATTAACTTCTCTTCCAATAAACTATAATTATATTCGATAATAACCAATACGGCCGTATTTTTAAAGCCGTAGAATTAGCAGAATAGGGATAACTCCCTACCTACGCCGTAATTATCTAGAGAGGCGATCTTACTAACCTAAGCACCGGGAAAAATCTCTCGGACATTATATTAAAAGAGACTATTATTATTAACCTCTATATTATATTACAACGGTATTCTACTAGACCCTAATATTAAAATTCCCTACAATATAATAAATTTAACGGCCAATATTCGGTCGGCGAATATTATATTAATAATTAATTCCGGATTTTTTAAACCCTAGCGATTTTTAATAATTATCGTTCCAATAATATTACGTTAAGTACTATTAAATCCTATCGGAATACCCAAATAAATAACGACCTCCTAAGCCCAATTACTTTTCCGGCCTCTACAAATTTATTATTTACCCTAACGGATATATATAAATAATTACCTTATAACCGATTTACTATTTAAATAATAATATTATAAAATATAGTCCTATAGAACCGTACTATTACGCAACCAATATTTATACTTAGCGAAATAGATTTTGAGAAATTCGGCCTTATTAATCAATAGGCGGCGAAAATTTACGTATAGTACACATTCGTAACTTCGTAAACGCTTTAATCTAATATAAACGATGGCTAATTATTTTATATTAAATTTGCGAATATAAATTTTAACCCCGACCCCGTATTATATTTCAATATTTATTATTTTAATACGTATATTAAACGGCTTTCTTATTAATAAGAAATACCGCAATTTGTAATAACGAAAGTAAATACTAATAATTTCCCTCTATTTTATTTATAAAACGACGCGATTAATCGCTATATTACGGAAGCTTCGAATATAATTAATTATATTACTTAATTATCCTAGGACGCCTAGAAACTTTAGGAAGAAACCCGGGCCCTAATTTAATCCGAAATATAAGGTAATACCTAAATTAAAAACCTTATATACCGCAATTACCTACTATACTAATACTATTCCAACTCTAACTTTATTTTAAATAATATTTAAATATTAGGGCGGCCTATTAATATTTCGAAAGCTAGGGAAGAAAATAACCCCCCGAAATTCAATTATTAATAATTTATAGAGAAGTATAACTAAGCGAACTAGGCAATTAATAGGAAGCGCGAATAGAATCTCTTTCCCTATCAAATTACTAGTGAATTTAATTTATTTTAATCGGAATCGCCTATAATTATATTAATTAAAATAAAGACCGGTCTATATTAATTATTAATAAACGTATTTATTATCTATATTATATTATAATCGCTACTTTAAGGAGCGTTATTTACTAGTAAGGTTAGTACGGGTAAAACCCTTATTTATAGCGCTATCCTTTTAATAGAATACTTATAATTAAAGAAATTTAAGGAGAAAGGAAAATTTTTCGAAACCTTCCCCAATATTATCGTCCTACCGTCTAATTTAATCGTACAAATATTTAACGAACTCTAAAATACTTTTAGTAACTTAAATTTCTAATATTAGTATAAAGTACCGAAAAGTATTAATTTAAAGGACCTGTAGCATTATAAAACTTTTATATAGTAAATATTTAACTAATTAATAAAAGATTATATACGCGAACGTAACTGAACTTCGACTACTTAAAAGGTTATTATTATAATATATATTACGTTAACTAAAAGATAGGTTAATAGAGAATATATTATCGAACTCCCGTATAAGGTACTACCCTGTATAATTAATAAATTAATTACCCGTATAAAGGCCTTTAATTTTCGGAAGAAGAAGGGTCGCGCTAAGGAAGCGGCCACCCTACTAGCCTTTAAAATAAGTAATAGTAATACTATAACTTCCAAATTTAATAAGGAATTCGAATTTAATAACGATAGGGATAAACCTAATAATGAAGGTTCCGCTATATAAATAGATTTTACTCTAATAGGAATAAATTTTCTATTCTAATAAAAATAAAGTATACTAATTACTAACTCCTCTTTAGCCGTAAAACTTATAAGATATATAAAGTCCGCTTAACTATAATTAGTATAAAGGATATTAAATTTTAGACTATTATTATCGACGAGGCCTAATTAATTAGGAATATAAATATTACAATTTTCCGCGCTATTAAGTTACTCCCTACGGCTATTCGCTTAATTTATTTAATTATATTAACGCTAAATAAATTTACCGATATTTAAACGTTTATAACGCTCGTTTAAAAAGCGGGCTTCTATACGATATTTTAATATCCGGCGTAGTACGATAATATCCTACAACTTATTAATAATAAGGAATTCGTACCGTCGTTCGAAGCCGAATACCTTAATTATATTATTAAATAGGGTATATTAACCGAAATCCGGCACGACCTTTAAATTATTTATAATTTCTAAGGGTATTAATAGTAATATTTCTATTTAAACGTATAAGCGGCAATCCTCGATAGTAGAAAGGTTATATTCGCAATTACCGGCGAAATAATACAATAAACCTAAATCCTTATCGTTAATAGGGGTATAATAACCCCGCTAATATTCCCTAACAGGATTATCTCTTACCCTTCGGCTAATATACTACTAATAGTAATTTAATCCGTATATTTAAGTTATAAAGCCCGTAAGAATAAAATTACTATTTATACCAATAGCCTTTTAAAGGATATTATGGTCGATCCTTACAATTACGAATTCGACGAATTAATAATATTAAAAGTATTTAAATAGGATAAAACCCGCATTTTAAATATAACGTTTATTCGCCTTATATAATTCCTAATATAGAATATATATAATTATTAAATATTATAGTAAAATATTATAATTTGTATAGAGGGTCCTAGTATATTATAGGAAGTCCTATAAGGTATTATTAATTTAGCCGTTAACTATATGCGTAAAGAGGTCTTTAAATCCTTAAAGCGCGTAGGCGAATTTACCCTTCGTTTAAATATATAAATTATTAATAAGTTAATACGTACCGATTACGATAGCGGACTCTTTTATATATTTATTAATTTAATATTGGATAACTATATATTTCTTTTTACCGATAGATTTTATATACTCAATTAGGCTCTCTCTAAATCCCTATTATTTATTTGGACGGTTAAAAAGTATATAAATGCTTATATAGAACGGAAATGTATATTTATTATAGCTAATTCTCTTTAAACGTAAATATAAGTTCTTTCCTTAATTATTTATAGAAATTTACTCCTATTATAATAAATAGGTTACGATTCTAGTTAGAATAAAGTATATTAATTCGTTAATATATATTTAGGATTTTATACTCTTTATTAAAGAAAGCCGGCCTTATAATATAAATGATTTATTTTAATTAAAATTAGACTAAACGTAATTAAATTATTTTAGTATAGGGAAATATAAAGAAATATATAAACGTCCTTATTTTAAATTCTATTATCTATATTACTAAATTAAATCTTTACGAAGCCTACTATATCGGTATTAAATATAATTTCGTATAGAATATAAATACAATCTTATAATATATAGGGCATTTATACTGTATTAATTAATAATATGTAATTAAATAATATTTTTTAATAATATATAATACCGTTTATAATTAAATAAAAGAGAAGTTTTTACGTAAAGTAGGTTATTTAATCTATTAAATACCTATTTACTTTAATTAAAATAAAATATATTAATTAATTAATTAGTAAATTTATAAATTCGTCCCGAATCTTAATTTAAAAAAGATAGGTATCCCTAATAAAGCTAGCGACTATTTTAAAATATTATACGGATATAAGGCTGCTAAATACCTTATATCCTATAAATTTAATCGTTTTTTATAGGTCGTAAAAGCCCCCTAGAAAATCCTAAATTATATATCCCCTAAAGTAAATATAATTAAATATTTCTATTTTAAATTACTATCGGTAATAATAAAGGTAATTAAAATTAAGAATTTAATCGATTAGGTACGCCTAAATAATATTTTACCCCTCGTAAGCCTATACTTCGCGGACCTCCGGCGGGGAACTTTATTATTCGACGAAGTTTATAATATATTTAAAGATATAAATTAACCTTTCGCTAAACGATTAATTTAACGTTTCGTTTTATATTTATTAGGAGATTTTAAATAGGAAGCTAAGGACTATATTATAAAAGTATAATCGTTTATCTTCGGGAATAATTAGAATTTAAAAATTATATTTAAAATAAAAGAAGTTAAAATTACGGATCCGGATATTTTAAAAACTAAAATTGTAAGTAAATATATTAAAAAGAACGTAACGACCCCGGCTACTAGGAAAAGGTTAAATAAATTTACTAAAGATAGTAAATTATTTAAAAATAATAAATTCATTCGTTCGGAAGAAAATAGCGAATTCGAATTCGATAAATAATATAAATAGCTATAATTACGCAAAGTATTACCTTCCAATAAGTAATATATATATAAATATACGCGAGCGGAAATAAATATTCTAATACTTAAATTAAAAAATAATCCTATTAATATTATTCCGATAGGAATAAATACTAACGCTTAAAAGATAATCCAATTAATATTATTTTTTAGATTCGGAATGGGGCCCGAAGGTTAAAATCTTCTAAGGGGGACCGTAATTACCGATATTATTAGAAACGAGGTTATAATTGGGCCGGTAATTAAGGTAGCTTATTAATTAGATAGTGTAGAATTATATAGAATGGAAATTAAGGGTCCCGATAATAAGCCGCCTACTCAATTACCTAGCCCTAATAATTTTAATCGGAGTAAAGACGACGAAGGGAGTAGTAATTAGAATTTTAATAATAAGCCGCCTATTCCGCTACTAAATACCGACAATTCTAATTAGAATAAAAACGACGAGGGGAATAGTAATTAAAATCTTAATAATAAGCCGCTTATCGATAGTAGTTCTAATAGTAGTAAATTTAATAATTATAATTACAATAGTAAACCGCCTACTAATAGTAGTTCTAATTATAGCGGTAAATCTAATAACTATAATTATAATAGTAGGCCGCCTACTAATAATAATTCTAATTATAGTAATAAATTTAATTATAATAGTAAATTTAGGTTCGATAACGACTTTAAATTTAATAATAATTTTAATTATAATAATAAATCTTATTATAGCGTTATACTCTTATTAAAACGAAGCCCGCCTCTTAACGTTTATTCCTATTAGAGTAAAATACTTCCGGGGCTATAGGGAGAGGGTAGTTTTTTAAAAGTCCCTTACTTTAAAAACGGGAAGGTAAATTTCTAATTTATTTCTAAATATCGGATTTATATTCCGAATTATCTATAATTAATAAATTTTTAAGTCAATCTCAAATAAATAAAGGTACTATATAAGGACTATATCGGAATCCCTTCGTCTAATAGGTTTATTTATACTAAATATAAGTAATTTAAACGTATATATAAATTTATCCTAAATATATTTTACAAAACCTCTATTTATTATCGATCTATAAATCTTCCCCTATAGCGTCCTAATTATAGTAGTACTAAAACCCCGCCGTATAAAATTTAGCGGTAATTCCGGCGGGTTCTACCCGTAGTACCCTAGGGAGTAAAGATCCTAACCGTAGTAAATCTGCCCGCAAAAGGCCTCGGATATAAATTCTATCCTTATTTACTAAAATAGATTCGATTTTATTCCGACGAGAATAAAGTTAATATTAGGTTATATTAGTAAATAGGTAAATTAGAGCCGTTTATTTAATTTTATTCTAATTAAAATTAATCTTTTTAATTCTAATACGAATAAATTTTAGGCGGTCCAATTCCAACGAACGGATCAATATAGCAAAATACTAATAGCCGTAGAAGGAGTCGATACTTAAGAGGATCTCGGGATTAATATTAGGAAATTATATAGATATTTTCCAACCCGGGTCTAAATTTCTTTCTAATATTACTAATTCTATATAAATTTATAGTATAAGAAAGGTACCTTTATTTAAAATTCATTATATAAATATAGATAAGTAAATAATTATAATATTATATAGTAAAGTTAATAATATAAATAAGTAAATTAAAGAATACTAATACTTTAGAATTTTTAAAAATATAATAAATCTAATTTAATATATATATAAATTGGTTCGAACGCAATTTATTTATATTAACGAAGCCCGTAATTACGTATATAATATTACAATAGCGCTATATAGAAAATTATAATAATATTCTCTAATTACTTTTAATAATCCGATAGGTAAAATAACTTTTTTAAAATCGAAATCCAAATCGCTTTTACTTTTTTACTCTAGCATTTTTCGTATTTTTTAATATTAAGCCGGGCTAATTATTATTTACTCTTTAGCGCACTATTAAACCTATTATAGTAATTATACTATTTATTCATTTAATTATATAACCCGCCCTAGGTAAGAAATAATTTCTATTTATAATTATTAATTATTAGCCAAATAGATTAATATTACTACTATATCTTATTCGGTGAGGTTATATACGTATCGTAGTTAATAGGCAGCTAGTAAAGAAATTAATCCGCTGGAAGAGGGCGGAGCCGGATTAAGAATTATTTTATTTCCCTGCCTTGTAAATAACGTTAAATTTTAATATATCGGTATTAATTATATCTCTCCGGCCTAATAAAATCTTTAATAATTTTTAGTTTTATATGTAAACGTATTAATTATAATAAGTATTATATTATTAAGTAGATAGGTATTTTATATAATAAATTATTAAATAACGATATTTTAATATTTTTTAATAAGTACGTATTCGTTTGCCTCGCTATCGAATAGCCTACGGGCAAACCGTTTAAAAAGCGGACGCGGCTAAGTATTGTACTAGTAAATTAATAGGTATTCTATATATTAGAATACTAAATAGTAATACCTTACTACTTATAAGTCGTTTAATACTTATATACTATTTATTTTAATAAAAAACGTAGTTCCCTTATATTATTATACCTAAAATACTTTGAATATTACTATCTAGCCCCCTCCGAGCAAATTATTCTTAAGGAAAAGTTATTCCCTTTAATTCTAAATTCCCCCTTATATATTACCCTATTCGCCCTTTTTATACCTCTTATTTCTTTACTACCCTATCTCTATATTTCTAAATATAATTTATAATTATTATTTATTTTATATTTTACGAACGTCCAACTACCGATTTACCCTCTTTAACTATATATACTATAATAGATTTAGGAGCGGTAATACTTCTAACGTATTACAATAGAACTTTAATTTTATTATTATTCGTTTCGTAAGCAAATTTATAAAAAAGAGTAGCGAATAAATATTATTCCAACTTTAATTTCTAAACTATTACTAATATACTAAATAAGCCCTAGCAAATTATTCCTGGGCCTAATACCTAGCCTTAATAGGCTATTCCTAAGCTTAATATATATAGTAATAGGAAAAGGACGTTACCCGAAATATAGTATTATTATTTATATATTACCCTTTATATTAAATTTAATTAATTAATTATATAAAGAATTATTAAGAGCGATTTTAACGGTAAAATAGGGCGAAAATATATAATAACCGTTACCGAAAAAAAAAAGGTCCGTTCTATTTAAATTAGCGAAAGGGAAGGGTAAAGCGGATAACCCTATTAATATAGAGGAATTAGAATATTTAATCGATATTCTAAATAATTAACCTGCTAATATTTTAAATAATATTATTACGGCCCCGAACCCTCCGATTAACGTTCCGGACGACCCTATTATTGTAGTCCTAAACCTATTTAATATTTATTTCCTAATAAAGTTATTTAATAATTGAAACCTATTTAGCTCTAATATACGTATATTATTTATTTATTTTAATTTAACGTTCTACTTATATTAATTTAACCGGTTGAAATAGAGATATCTAATCTTATATATATTACGTAATACGCTCCTATTTATATTAGACGATAATAAATTCCAATATCCTCTATTTGGTATTAAATTTAATATTAAATATATATAGATAGCCTATAAATATCGCTACCCGGAATAACCAACTTCTAAGTAGCCTATATTTAAAATAATTTATAATGGGTTTATAAAGGGAATAGTATTGTACGAGCCTATTTAAAGCCTTTTCGAATTCTAAGTTATAGAATTAATCGAATTCGAAATAAATAGTAAAAATAGGTTTTAAACGGCCATTTTAGTATCGCTTAGTCTAATCCCGAAAAGATTCTATTATTTATAATTTTACTTCGGCCCGTAGTACTTCGACCTATTAATTAATAATATAGAATCCCTAAGTATTAATAAATATATACTATTAATCTAAATTATATTTAAGGAAAAGTAATAAAAACTTATTATTAAATATATATTAAAAAATCCCGGAAATTATAATTTCCTTTTTACTAAAATTAAAGCTTTTTATTTATAGCCTATATTCCCCGGGCGGGTAATATAGTTTAAAGTAGATATTAATAAGGGCCCGGACTAGCGTAAGATTATATTGGAATTTAATAATATATTAAAGCCTATTAAGAACGTCCATTTAACAATTACCGAGCCCGTATCCAACGCGGACTAATATATTATATCTAAATAAATATTACGGACCTCCCTATTGTACTAAGCGTACAAAATCCCGGTCCTACTATAATTTAACAATTTAATTACATTTAAATTACTTTATATTATAGATAGATATTAGGAGGAAATTATATATAGCTAATATTTATACAATCGTCCACTATCGTTATAAATAATATTAGGTAATTAGAAAGGTAAATTAGCTATAATCTATAAGGTAATTCAAATAATTAATAACCGATTACAATTGAATTTACTAATACCGCCCTACTAACCGTATTTTATATAGCCCAACCAATTAATTTTATTACCCTCGATTTATATTATATCCGATAAGAATTAAATAAATAAATAGTTTAAATATACGTATTTATTTAAATATAATTTATAAAAATAAACGAAAATATAAACTTCGCGTTAGAACGTTATTAAAAAAACGTATATATATTTAATTTTAATACTTTATATTCTAATATAAAGTAGAAAAATCGTATTTATTTAATTAAAAATAAAGTTAAGGAGTATTCTACGTAAATTTTAAACCGCTTAAATATTTTAAATAGTTAGGTAGGGGATTTCAACGATAATTCTATAGTAGTAAAGGTAACCGAAATATAGGGCTCTATTTAAAATATAGGAAATATTATAATTAAGTACGAAATAGGTATAGCGGAGAATCTTTATATAATAAGGCGTACAATAGAATAAATATAGAATAAATTAGTAAATTTATAAATAACGATACTAAAAATAAAGACTTAAACGGAACCGAAGGGGAATAAAAGTATTATAACTACTTCGATTAATTATACGTCCCGTTAAGTAAATTACTAGGCTATAATAGAGGATATAATAAAGGAGAGGGGGGCTATCCGTAAATATAACGTTTAAAATACCGACGATCCAAACCCTAACGACTTAAACCGCTAAGGAGTTAAGTAATACTATTTAATAATAAAAAAAAATATTGAAAATACTTATTTTCTACCTAATACTACCCATACGAATATATTACTTCGCTACGACGGTATTACAGCCGATATTTCGAACTTAATTAAATATAATTAAATAATATTAAACCTTTCGATCGTAATTATATTACGTAAATTCTTTTTCGTCTCTAATTAAAGCGATATTCCTATATTCGGAATAAATATTTACCTATTAAATTCACTATCCTTAATTAATTAAACCTCTTTAACTTCGTCCTTAATCTTTCCGGCTTATTTTATTCTAATAGGAGTAAAAATATTGTTATACTTCCTTATAAATCGAAATAATATATTAAAGTCTTTTTATTCGTATAGGAGTAAGGCGATACAATTTTTATCGGAATAAAATTTATTTAATATTATAAGATTATTTTATTTTAATAAAAGTAAAATTTAATTATTCTATTAACGCTTACCCGCCGGAATATAGAAATGCTAATATTCTATCTAAATAATATTATAATAATTAAAATCCTAATATATCTTAGGGTATAAATTAATAATAATATTACTATATTAGTAGATGCGGCGGAATATAATATAGATAGTATTGCGCAATTCTATAATTTAGGCGTATATATTCTAAGTTACAACCACCTCCGTAGTAAATCCTACCTCCTAAGTATAAGTATTGGCGATTACTACTTAAAAGGCCGTTTCGATATTATAGAGGACCGGCGGGAATTCGTAGAAATAGCTACTAATATTAATCTAGTAGTAAATAGAATACTGGCTAAATTTGCTAATTACTATAGGGTGAATAATAAATATTAATAAACTATATAATATATAATTAAAATTAACGAAATAAGTATTTTACGGAAGCGAACACAAATATTAGCGGCGGCAGCAAACTTTACGCTACGGGCACTAGCGTTTAGAAGGAGGGTAATAATTTCGTCGATAATAACCTAAAAAGAAGTAATATAAGGGCAATAACGCAAAGGGTTAAAACGTAACGAAAGAATTAGGAAGAGAACTATAATATAATAATATAAAGGTATAATATACTTAATAATAGTAGGGTTATACATATTATATATAGAACGTAAAGTAAAGAATTATACGAGGGTAAGGCCGGCTATATTACTAATTTTACTCTAATAGAAGTAAAAATATATAAATAGGTTGAATAATAATAAGAGGAATTAATAATAATAATAATATATTAAATTGTAAGAGAGAAAGAGATTCGAAAAGTCTAGAGGTTTAGAAATAAAGGTAGGGGAGCCCTATATAGTAGAGCCTTATATAGTAGAGCTATAGCGAGTACTAATAAAGGGGAACTGTAGCGGGCTGTACGTAATATGGGTTACTTCTAATAAAATCGTTTATACCTATTAAAGTAAATTCTAATAAAATCGTTTATTCCTATTAAAATAAAATTAAATAGAAAAAAATCGTTTACTTTTATTAGAATAAAATAATAATGGACAAAGTAACTATTAATAAAAGTAAAACTATTATAATTTAACGCCTCCCGCGCTTCGGTTAACGATTTCTACGGGTAGGGCGTGTAGTAAAATATAATAGAACGATAAGGGTAAGGGTTATAGTAATATATAGGGTCGATAGCGAAGGGCCTATAACTATAGTAGATATAGTAGTAATATCCCTACTATCTATTATATTATTAACTAATACACTTTTATATTTCGTAATCGGACCGGTATTAATAACCAACGCCAATCTAATATACTCTACGACGAAACTATAGCTATATTCTTCAATATACCCCTAATTTCGTAAAAAGGGAATATACTTTACTATATCTTCTAAAGTATAAATAAATAGTCTCGTAAATATTATACGTACGAATTACTAAACGATTTTAAGTAATAAAAGGACCGAATAGGGTAATTAGAAATTAATATTATTTCTCCCGAATATAGAAATAATATACATTATAAAAAAATCTTAGAAATAAACTAAAAAAACTCTAGCCTTAATAATAATAGGCGGTAGACTGGGCTTCGTTTTCGACTTTTTAAGTATTTCTTCTATTCGACTAAGGAAATAATTATACTTATTATAGTATTAAATATATATATAATAATCGAAATTAATATTGCCCTAAAGAATATTAAAGATAGTTTAGCGAAAATATTTAGCGTTAGTAATAACGTATATATTAGGGTATTTAATAATTAAATTAGTCCGTTACTTCCTTTCTATCTTAAATTACTTCTTCGGGTAGATAGTACCGAATATATTAAAGTTAGAGTCTATTAGAAATTAGGAACCTCTAGACCGTATAAATAATTAGGAATATATTATATTGTATATTATATCCGATATAAACAACAATTCAAAATTATATATCCGCGAACGGTCGTTAAATTATATCGCTAATAGGGGCGGCCTTATAAAATTTTATTTAAATTAATCGAAATATTAATATAGCGTAAAGAAGTACGCAACGCCATTTCTATTATTACGGATAATATGGCCGAAACGCTATTATAAATCCGTAACGTCCTTAAATATAATATAGCTATACTATATAATTCGCGTTACGTTAAGTATATTTATTCCTATATTTAACGTTATAATAAATATAATAATACGATATAGAAATTCGGGAATAATAAACTATTAATATAAATAATCTTAATTTAAAGGGCGGATATAAAAATAATAGATCTAGACTATTATAAACGTATTAATTGGGCTACAGAGATAACACTTTACTAAGGCGTAGATAAAATACTTCTTCGCTTTACCAATCCGATTTTTATTATTAATATAAATAATAATTTTTAGGATTATAATACCCGAAGTAGGGATAAGGAGGAATTTAAGGCGTTCGAAATTTAGTATTTCGTTAAAAAGGATATAATTAAAGATAATACTAATATTAAGTCGGTCGATAGAGGTACGGATAATTTTAAAAGAGTTTGCCGAGAAGCCGGCGTATTCCTATATATATATTTCCGATTTTTTAATTAACGTAATTATATATTCGAACTACGGGATAGAAAGAAGTAGGGTCCAACGGAATTAAAAAAGATTAGAAAATTAGGTATAGAAGTTATACCCCTATTAATAAACGGTATAAAGTTCGTCTATATTTACGAATACTATACGGGTAGCGAATTCTAGAGCGTAAAGGAATTTGAAAAACTAATAATAGAATATTTATTCGGGTTTAAAGAGAATATAAGTAAAATACCCTAAACGTATACGCTCCTACAATATATTAATTTAAATACGTTAATTAATTATTAAAAAAGATAAGAAATATTTATATATTTTATAGAGGTTTTAATCGATTAATAAAGGTTTTACGCCGGGATATATTATAATAATATTCCTTTATTTTTAACCGAGACGATTAAAAGGTATAATTTATAGCGTAACTTACGTAGGAAGAATAACCGATATTATTTAAAGTATAATACTTTTACTAAACCTAATTATAATAATAAGAATTATATTACTATACTGATAAATAATGCGACGGATATATTCAACCTATTCCGGGCGAAGTTAACGTAGAGTTTGACTAGACGCTAACCGAGAGATTAAATTAAGTAAAATTCGAATAATAATATATATAAACCGAGTTTAAAGCCTTTAATATTCGTTTGAATTTATATATTTAATAATCGTAGTAATATATTATTATATAATTATATTTAATATAAGTAAAGTAGTGAAATCGGAATTAATTTTAAAGAATCGGATGAAAGTAGAAATTTTATCGAAGGTAGAATTCGGTTGGGCTATTATCGTTACGAAGTTTCAAACAAATTGGATTAAAACTAATAAAAATACAATACTTATTTCTTAAACGGTAATTACAGCAACCGACGAACGTTTTTACTTAAGAGATAAATAAGCGTTAATATAAATTATAATAGGAAAAAGAAAAAAAGGATATAGAAGTTCCTACTTATATTATATCCAACGAATAAACCGTTTTTAAATGCGATTTATCGTTATTAAGATATTTGTAAATATTTATAGAAAATATTTTTTTTTTAAGGCCGATTTATATATGTATTTGGGCAGCCGACGGCGTTTTCGCGCAAAATCATAATAGACCTCTTCTTACTACGTTCGAGGAGGGGAGACCTACAATTTTTTTTGTAGGGCGGGTCCGCTGAAGGCAGTCGTCGGAGGTCAGGTAATAGAGACTAAGCTACAGCGCCACTAACAGCGCTAGTCGTGAGAACCAGCGCGCCACAGCCCGGGCCTTAGCCCTATAATATAACCAATCCTCTTTTTATATACGATCTTACCGGTTTATTAACGAAATTGCTAGGAAGTTTCTAAAGGGTAATACTTTATACTAGTACTTTCGATTTAATTACCTAAAATTAAAAACCTTAATTCAATTAATAGATAAAGAATATAAAGTATATTTTAAGGGCCCTAACCTTATTTACTACGATTCTTATATAGTAATTAAAATAAAGCGCTAAATATATAGAAAAGTCCGTAATATACTAAAAAGTCCGGGATTATATTTCGCGGTCGATTTCTTTAATTACCCGCCGGTAAAGGTACCCGGGGGAAGGATAGTCTCTAACCTAATAATCGTCGTAAATTGTTAATTTAGGATAATATAATTATATTATTTATTAAACCGGATAGCGGATTCGATTATTATTATATTAATATTATTATTCAACGGTCTTAAATTTTATTACTAAATCCGACCTAGGATAATCGAATATAATAATAAAATAATTATAACTAAACCCCGCGTTACCGCTTTCTTAATAAAAAGAGGTATAATTATCGAACCTTCGGCTCTTTATATTTAAATATAAAATAGTAGCGCTAAGCATTTAAGGGGTATAATTAAAGAAAAATTAATAATTATAAAGGAAGGAGTAAATCTACTTTAAGAATTCTAGAGAAAAATTATAATAGCGGTAATATATTTATTAAATATAATTTTACAATAGGAATTTAATTAGAAATCCCCAAAAGAGCGCTTTATAATATATATAATAAATTACGACGGCGGTTAATAAAGAACGGTGCTACGGCTATTATATTTAAAAATATATAATTATAAAGTTTTTGCGCTTACAATTAATATCCTACGCGGTCAAAAACGGACTCAAAAGCTTAAAAGACGCGCTTAAGTTAAATATTTAGTCGGTTACTAATTTAATAATATCTACTATATTTAGAACCTATATATAAACTAAATAATTATAATTAGGGACGTAATATTTAACGAGGATAAGGTTTTTATAAATAATATCGAAAAGCTCTATAATACTCTTAATATTTCTCTTAAAGAATTAGCCGTATAATTAAATAATATTTATTAACTAAATCTCAATATATCCGACCCGCTACCGACTAAGAGCGTTAAAATAGAAGATAATAAAATTAATCTAATTATTAAAACCCTGCCCGCCGCTAATAGAATTACAATTTCCGAACCGACCGAATCTATATATATATAAAAGGAGGAAAGATAAATAAATTAAGAAGGTAAAGGTATTATAACTACCCCGGCGGCGGCCCTAAAATTATAATTATAAAAGGATTAGTAAATAATAATAATAAATAAAGAGGAAGAAATAAGTTATCCTACCCCTCCAAAAAGTCTAATATTATTCCTTATTAATAGCTTTAATACGTTATACCCTTAAAAGAGCTAGTTAACGTACAATGAATATCTCTATTAAATCGGGTCCTTCTTAATTACTTCAAATAAAATAAACGTTAAACTATATAATAAACAATTTATTAATAAAGAAACCTTCGATTAATTAAAACGCTTAAGGACTAGAAAAATCGATGGGGAGGAGGAATTTTCTAATAATTTAAAGTTAATTAAGGATTACGTAAATCGTTTCGACGCCCTTAAAACCTTAAATATATTTTATAAACAAAATTTCCTTCCTTTCCCTCGGTTTTATAAAAACTTTTAAGGTTATCCCTTTAATAATATCTTCGTAAAGGTAGAGCGGGAATATATAAATAACTACGAAGAAAAGAAGTTGTAAATATAAATTAATTAAAACGAATAGTTAATTATTAAAACTACTCCTCCTCTTAATTCTATATAAGTATATACGTATAAATTTAATACAAAAAATTACTTCTTTAAATATAAAGCCCGTCTAATTATACAAAGAGATTAATAATTACGTAATAACGTACGCGAAATATACGCTACTACCCTCGTAATCTAGTATTAGGTCGCTAGGGACCTATCAGGACGTCGGAGCTGTGCCAGCGCCGAAGGACGTCGACGGCTCCGCAGCGCAGCGCCGTAGTGTAACGTCGGGCCGGCTCGGAGACGCTCCGGACTTAGCTACTATAAAATTAAGTTTATACGGCTATAAATATTAGGCGAAATCGCCTTTAGAATTATCGGGTTTAATTATTAATATATTTTTAATTCTACCCTTACTTTAACGTTCCCTACGTATTATATTGCCTATAAATACCTTAACCTACCTTTCTTCTATAATTTTAATACGTTAATAATTCTTCTTACGGGAATTGAATTGTTATTAGTAGGATATAAATACGTAGCGGACAATCTGTTTTACGGACTACTAATATAACCGCCCTTTCCGTTTTAATTATATTTAAATCCCCGGTTATTATTTTTATAGTAGCCGACGATAATTTTTAATAATAATTTCCTCCTTCGTCCTAATATTGTTAACCGATTATTAAAAAAATAGACGAAGATAATAAGGATAGTAATTTTACTCCTTCACTTAAATTATATAATCCCCTTTACTATTTAAAGAACGATAATATAATATAGAAATAGCGTTTTTTCGAATCTTATATAGCCGCTATTTAACTACTCTTTAAATACTTCCTTTTATAAATATCTTTTTATAATTAAAATATTTTCGTAAATATAATAGAATAAAATTAAGTCGGTAATTACCCTCCTATCCCCTTCGGTTTCTATTATTAAAATTACTTCTTTTATAATTAAATACGCGTTTTTTACCTCCCTATAACTCCCCCTATCGTAGCGCCTATTACGCTTATAATTATTTAGTAAGAGTAGACCGGCCCTTCCGATAATTATCGTTATAAATATAATATTATTAATTTTAATAGCGATACTATATAATTCCCTAATTTCGTCTTCGACTTTAATAAGTACTATCGTACTTACCCCCGTACTAAATTTTCGTTCGCTACTAACTATTTCGTTAATAATATTAAATATATTTAGCGGAAATACGTTAATATTATTCGGAATTTATTTAATTATAACCCCGTCCGTAACGATTTTACCTAGTTTAATTTATATATATTTTTAGAAAAGAAATATACTAATAATACTTAAACTTAAGAGCGCGCCGCCTTTACTAACTTTAAAAAAATATAATAAAGCGTTTCCAAGACCGTTATAGACTTTTATAAACGATATAACGTTAAAGAATTAAAATTATCCTATAATTAATTAGAATATTTTTATATCTTATATTAAATTAACCGTTTATTCCCCGCTTTATACTATAGTATTCTAATAATTAGAAGTATTAATACTATAACCGAAATTATAGTATAAGTAAAATAATTAGAAGGTTTAAATTCGTTAGCGATAATATTACTACGTTAGTACCCTTAAATACCGTATCCTTATTTATTTTTTTCCGTTACTTTTCTTACTTTTATTTTTACTTCTACTTTTATAATTACTCCTAATTCTACTATTCTTTTTAATTCTTTTCGTCCCCTTCCGGCGGTCGTTACTAACCTTAATATTATTTATCCTTATTATAATTAATCGGAATATACTTATAATTAATATTAGGTAGTAAAATTACGTAGCACTTACTATAAATATAGTAAATTTAAATATTCAGCGTTTTCTTATATTAACCGAACCTATTATAATTATAGTAAACTAAGTTATATATTATATTAATATATTATTCCCTATAGTACCTATGACGGCGCCGGTCCGGCCATGCCGCTATACCCGCCATACCCCATAGGAGGACTAGTATCGTAAAGTGCCATAAGGTGCCACGAAGGTTAGAGGAACGAGTAATATAGAAGGTTCGCGCCAAGGCTGGCCCAGACGGGCGCTAAGCCTATTAAAGGTATTTACTCTTATTTATTATATAAGTGAAGGGCGATACAAATAAAGGGATTAACTGTCCGCGACCCGCATATAGGTCCCGCTATCGCTTACGCACCAGGGTATTTATTCGGGTTCGCAACGTATATATCTAATTCTCTTCCTTTTCTTCTCCTTACCTAAAATCTTCTATTATAAATAGAATCTTAGCTTTGCCTTCGACTTAACTATACTATACCCTTATATTATTTTAAGTCACCCCAATAATATTTAGGAAAGTTAAATCCTAAACGAATAGAAACCGATATAGATAATTAAACCGATTATCGTAATCCAAGGAATTAAAATTTACGATACTAATAAAACGAAACTATAGTACCCCTATATTTAACTCGTAATAGTACTAGCGCTAGAACTAAAGGCCTAGGCGATAATTATTATAAAGACGATCGTACTAACCTCTTCGAGGAGGGAGGCGATAACGAGAGTTTAAATTCTGGATCTAATAACGAAAGTAATAAAATTTTTAACGAAGGAGACGCTATCGATAAAGATAATTCCGAATCGTCGAAAGAGAAGGATAAAGCTACTACTAAACTTAGCATTAAGAAGAATAAAAAGTCGGCCCTTAAGTACATCGACCCTATTATTAAAGAGAATGCGAAGGCCTTTATATATTTTAACGAAGAGTATTTTAATAGTCTCTACCTTTTTGAAGAGAGATTTTATAGTAAATTTACCTTCCTTCGTAAAAAGACCCTATTTTACTTATATAACTAATTTAAATCCCCCTTTAAAATACTAGCTAATACGCTAATTAAAAATAAGGACGATAAGGAACCCGAGCTATCGTTCGATTTGTTCGACTAATATATTAGTAGCGAGATTAATAAGTATAGTATTATTTTCAATTTAAAGGACTTTATTAAGGACCTAAGGGATAAAATAGAGGAGTTTACCGAGTTCTTTATTTATAACGCCGCCCCCTATATCCTTTATTGCGTTTTACTATCTATTTTAGAACTCCTATTTAATAATTACTTAAACGAAGCTAAATTTGCCGAATTATACGCTAACTGCCCGGCCGATATATTCTACGAATTTAAATTCTAAGTTACAATAGTTATAGCTTTAAGAGAGTAAGTATTTAAATTACGATAAATTACCTCGTTTTTAAATATTAAGCTTTATACTATTTACGATTAGGTATTTAAATTAGCGGATACTTTATTTAATAATTCTAAATCGACCCCCGCTATCAATCCTAAAATAATTTAATCCTTCAAAAATTATTTGGTTAATAAAGAAGATGAGATTTAAATTTTAAAAAATATTATTACCGACCTAAGCGTTTTTAAAGGTATTTATAAACTAATTAACAAAATAAAGGTTATAATTAAAAAGACGGTCCTTCTTAATATCGAGAAGGATTTTATTATAGTTCCCCTTCGCCGATCGACTACTTATTTCGCTACGATTCCGCCTATCGATAATAATAATAACGATAAGACTACGGCGGTTCCCCTTCGTCGCGCCCGCTTCTCGATTAAATAAATTGACCCTCCTAAATTTTATAATTAGGATAAGGAGGATAATATATTTTTCGAAGCTTAGTATAATTTAATTTAAAATAAGTTAGAGATTAATATTAATTATTATTTAACCGACCGCGATAAATTCCTTTATATTAAAAGTCGTTTGGCCGGATTTGCTTTTAAAAATCTAATATTATATTTCCGCGAAATTTACCCCGATTAATTTATAATTTATTTTAATTTAATAATATATTTATAGCGCGAGTATAGCGACTTTAATTAAGACGAAAAGGCTCTCGTTAATTTTACAAAGTTTAAAATAAAAGATATTGATAATTTCGACTATTTTAAAAATAAGTTCGTCCGTATAATTGGCGAATATTAACGCCCTAAGTCCGAATAGAAGTATAAATTATTCTAGCGTCTTCCCGCGGAATATAAGAAGTAAATGGGCGCTAAATATTGCGATTCTTCTATTTCTTTCGAAATTTATTATATCGATTATTCCGGTTTTGGCTAAATACTTAAAATTATCGTTAACGAAATTAAAGCTACTTCTTCTTCTTCTCGCAATAAAGGTAATAATAATAATAAGGGATCTAGTAGCCCTAATAACTCTAATTCCTCGGCTTCGAAACCCGTTGGAGGTAATAAAAGTAATAACTATTCTACTATTAAACGTATTAAAAAAACTATTCGCCTATTTAATAAAGGTCGCTATTTCTTTTATAAAGAACGCGGTTATATTAAGTGTAATTGTCCTTAAAAGGATTAGTATAATCGAAAGTACCGCGATCGTATTACTACTATTGTAGAGCGTTACTTAATTAACGAGAATAGTAGTATTAGAAGTACCTAACCTATTACCCCAGCTATTCTAACTATTAGAGCTACTACCGCCCCCGCTATTAATAATTAAGGAAATTAAATGCCTTAAATAAATTAAATTCTTTCCTAAGGAAAATATTAGTTACGGAATAGATAAAGGATAAATAAAAATAAAGAAAGGATAAATTTAATTTAATACCCTACTTAGGAGGGGATCCTATATTTATTTAATATATTATAGTTAATAATAGAATGTTTTTATTTACGTCTAATACCCTAATCGATATAGGAGTAAACGGCTATTTATTTATTAATATAACGTTTATTAAAAAGTTAAAAGAACGTTTATTAATAGAAATAACGAGCGATTTTCCTACCCAAAATATTAATAATTATTAAAGAAAGATTAGCTAGGGTATTAAAGAGGTTATTAAAGCTACTTTAAGGGTCCGGAACCGAATAATACCCCCCGACTACTTTATAATCGTTAATATAAATTATAATATTATTATCGGTCGTAAATAGCTCAACCTTTACGATATTTAGGTAGATTATAAGAACCGTCGGTTGATCTTCCCCCCTAATTAGAAGCCTAACCCTAAGTAGATAAGGAATTCTAATTTCGAGGTTTGCCCGGGCGACTTTAGGGTTATAAATTTAAATTATTAGAAGGATATAGCCCGTTGCAATACGTTTATAGATTGAGAAAATAAACGATACGCTAACGGTAAAAATAGTAACTATATAATACTTAAGTTTATAAGCGGTTGTACGGCTACTCTAGTACCTATCCCTACGGATTAGCTTCTCCCCGATTATTGTAAAAAAGAATTCGATTAAAAAATTAACGATTAATATTAATAAAAAGTATAATAATATTAATAATAGATCGAGAAGTGTATTTACGAGTTCGAAGTTCTATAGCCGTAGCCTAAAAAAACAGTTCCTATTATACTAGCTAATTTTAAATATACCCGAAATTAAGATATTAGCGAACTGGGTTACGCCCGTCCCCATATTCTACTCTAAAACCCCGACTCAATTCTTAAACGTTCCGACCCATTAAGTAAAATAGAGAGGAATTTGGCTAACTTTACCCACTTTATAATATTATCTCTAGAACCCGTATAATTCGTTCGAATTAAACCGACCGAACCTCGAAACGGTAAATAGAGCTCTAATAGCCAAAGTATATATAGGTTTAAAAGAGATTCGACTAGTTAGTATAAAGAACGACCAATATAAATATATATCTTTGAAGGCGATTTATTTATAAGGTCTATTACTAAAACCGATTATATAATATATTTAATAAGTATTTTCGAAATCGATTAGTTTATTTAATAGAAGCGCGTAACGGAGGACCTTACTTAGGAACCTCTCCCCCGTAATAAGAAAGAGTTACGCGAAGAGGTATTAAGGATAATACTTAAATATTACTATAATTATATTAACGTCTTTAGCAAATTCGATTCGAATATTTTACCCGATTACTGACTTTACGATTATAAAATCGAATTCGAAGAAGGCTACCGACTAGAGGAGTTCGGTTACAGCCCCCTCTATAAAATATTATTAAACGAACTAGAGGCCGTAAGGAAATATATTATAGAAAACCTTTCTAAGGGATTTATTAAGGCAAATTTATCCCCCTAGGCGGTACCCGTCCTATTCGTTAAAAAAGCTAATAGCAATCTACAATTCTACGTAGATTACTAAAAGTTCAACGCTATTATAAAGAAAGACCAATACCCCCTACTATTAATCGAGGAGATATTAGTTAAAATTATTAAGGCTTAATAATTTATTAAGATCGATATCCGACAAGCTTTCTATTGTATTCGTATAAAGTTAGAAGATAAGGAGTTTACTACCTTCCGTACTAGTATAAAAGCTTTTAAATATAAAGTCCTACTATTCGGCTTAATTAACGGCCCTATAAATTTCTAAGCCTTTATTAATTTACTTCTAGGATTTTATTTAAGAGACTTCTATACCGCTTATATCGACGATATTTTAATTTACTCTAATACTTTTAAAGAGTATAAGGATTACGTCCGTAAAGTACTAACTAAATTAAAGGACGCCGGATTATAAATAAATCTAAAGAAATATAAATTCTAAATTATAAAAATAAAGTTCTTAGGGTTTATTATAGGACGTAACGGTATTTCTATCGACCTAAAGAAAATAAAAGTTATTAGGGAGTAGACTATACTTTTAAATCTATAAGGAGTATAATCTTTCTTAGGGTTCTACAACTTTTATTAAAAATTTATTAAAAATTACAATTAAATAGCCCGATCCTTTACTAACTTAATTAAGAAGGGCGAAGCGTTTATATAAACCGATAAATACTAAGCGGCCTTTAACGGGCTAAAATAATTATTAATAAATGCTCCCCTATTAAAATACTTCAATTATAATATTAAAATACGAATCGAGATAGATGCTAATAACGGAGTCCTTACGGGAATCTTATCCTAATATTAAGAAAATATAAAAGAATAGTACCTTATTACTTACTTTTTAAAGACGATATAGTAAACTAAATATAATTATCCGATTTACAATAAAGAATTATTCGTAATTATTAGAGCTCTCTAAACCTAGCGGCCTAAATTAGTCGGCTTAAGGCAATTAAAACCCTTTATAATTATTATTAACTATTAGGCCCTAAAATACTTCGGTATAAAGTAATTACTTAATTTACAGCAAGCCGGGTAAGCGGAATTCTTATTTTAATATCATTTCGAAATTACCTACCGTCCCGGTATTAAAAACGCGGTTACTAATACTTTATTTTAGAAATTAAAGGATCTTAAAACCTAAAAAAATAAGAAAGAGGCGTACTATACCTTTTAAATATTTAAGCTTTTAGTAGTTAGCGACGGAGCTAAGGTTATTATATTAGCTTCGATTACTATATTGAACGGCTTTTTAGAGGAATCGGTACTAATCCTTATACTAAATATTAACGATTTGGAATTATATCCTATCGAACCTAAGGGTTACAAATTAATCGACGCGATTATAAAAACTAACTACGAGGAAGAGTCCTTAAAAGAGTATTATATACGTATTTACAATTCCGACCCTAAATTTATAATAATAGTTAACGGCCTACTAACGTACTAAAGCCGCCTTACTATCCCTAATAAAAATAACCTTCGAACCTATATTATTAACGAAATTTATTCGACCCTAATAATAGCCTACCCTAACTAAAATAAAATACGAACAATCCTAATCGAATAATATTAGTAGCCCGGTATAACGGGGGATATTAACCGCTTTATTAAAAACTATATAATCTATAAAGCTAATAAAATACTTAAAGATAAAACCCCTAGCAAATTGTACCCTATCCCGCCGCCCGCTAAGAAATGGACTTCGATCGTAATCGATTTTAAGAAAATGCCCAAAGATAAATACAAATTTAATAATACCCTAATTATAGTAGACCGCTTAATAAAATTATTATAGGTTATATTCTATATAGAAAAAGCTACCGTTTAAAACGCCGCCCGAATATACTATAAAAGGCCTTTTAAAATCTATAGTATATTAAAAGAAATTATTTCTAATTGCGGTCCCTAATTTATATCGGCTTTTACTAACGAAATATTTAGAATAACCGGTACGAAATAGAAGCTAATTACCGTAAGCTATAATTAGATAACGGAATAAACGGAAATTATAAATATATACTTCGATTAGCAATTTCGCCCTTTCGTTAATTATTATTAGGACGATTAATTAGAAGCGATCCTAATACTAAACGCCGTATAGAATAGCCTCCCCTAAAATAATACCGGCCTCTCCCCTTATAAGGTTATATTCGGTTGCCCAATATATATACCGTTCGACTAGGAATCCCGTACCTTCGACGCCGGATTTAGGGCAGAGTAATTAATTAAGGAGCAAATTTAAGAATTCGCTTAACGCATTTATAGTTATATAGAGTACGTAAGAGAAATAATATTAAAAGCTTAGGAGGAGCAGGCTCGATAAGTTAATAAAAAAAGGAGGGATCCTAATTTCGATATAGGAAATAGAATCGTTATTATTAAACGCCTCTAATCAATTACTATTAAACTTAGCGATAAGCTCGACTTTCCGAATACTTATAATTATTATAAGATTATTAAGAAAGTAGGTTACTCCTATCGGTTGAAATTCCCTAATAATTAGAAAGGCTCCGACCTCTTTTACGCTAACTGATTATATAAGTATAATAATAACCTATTACCCGGCTAATCGGCTAAATACCCCGGCCCAATTATAAAAGAGGATAAGGACCCCGAATAAGAAGTCGAAAAGATTAATACTTCTAAGGTAATTAATAGTAAATTTTTTTATAATACGGATTAGAGAGGTTAGGACCCTAATCCAAAATATTAACCCGCTTCCAATTTCAAATACGCTCCGAAGCTACTTTAAGAATTCTACGAAATTAACCCGGAGGCCCTAGGCCCGCCCAAGCGGCTAATAAACTAACTAAATAAAGATTAGGAAGAGTACGAAAATAACGAACTATTAGAATTACTAGGATTGAAACGTTTACGAAAGATTTTATGTAAATAAGATTATTAATAGATTATTACGTCTATTATAAAACCTCTAATCTAGTTTAATAAAATTCGCGGACGAATTTTCTATATAAGGGGGGGTAATATAACGGCGCCGGTCCGGCTATACCGCTATACCCGCTATACCCTATAGGAAGACTGGTATTGTAAAGTACTATAAGGTACTACGAAGGTTAGAGGAACGAGTAATATAGAAGGTTCGCGCTAAGGCTGGCCTAGACGGGCGTTAAGCCTATTAAAGGTATTTACTCTTATTTATTATATAAGTAAAGGGCGATGCGAGTAAAGGGATTGGCTATCCGCGACCCGTATATAAGTCCCACTATCACTTATGTACTAGGGTATTTATTCGGGTTCGCAACGTATATATTTAGTTCTCTTCCTTTTCTTCTCCTTACTTAAAATCTTCTGTCATAGATGGAATCTTAGCTTTGCCTTCGACTCAACCATACTGTGCCCTTACAGTACCCCGAATTAAAGTACGAACGCAGAGCTAATAACTCCGGTAAGGATAGTAACTATTTCGGCTTAGGAAAGCGCAAATATATTATAATTATATTTAAATACGAAGTTATTAATAAAAATATATAAAAATTAGTAGAAAACGTATAGCTTAATAAATTTTAGCGCGGAATTAAACTTTATTAGAAGGTATCTATTCCCGTCGGATATTAAAATAGAATTTATAAATTATTATTTTATTAATTTTTTTCTTTAATCCGTTCCTATTCGTAATTTAATTACCTATTTTATTAAAATATATAATTCCTATAGTATTAAACGGAAGAAAAGGATTATATTTATTATCGTTAACTCTTTTAGTATAGAAATTATCTTCGGTTACCTTTAATTATACGAATATAACCCCAAAATTAATTAGTATTATAAAAGATTCCGATTCCGGCTCGAACGTAGTAATTTAGAGGAAAGTAAGGAGCCGATTAAAAACGTTTACAAAGCTATAATATACTTTTATAATCTACATTAAGACTCTATCTTAATAATAGATTTAAAAGAAGCGTTATAAGTAATAAAAGGATTCGATCCATCGCTATATATAAATATTCCGTTCGAAATCCTTTTATCCTTAAGCGAAGAATTAATAAACTTATTAACGGCTCCGAATATTCCTAACGTTTCTTCTAATATATTTACCTTCGTATTTATTAATATACCTTTTAAAATTTTTAAAATTATATTAAATAGAATTTACCTACCGTTAGAGCCCTTATTAGAATTAATATCCCCGAAGCTATTAATAGCTAAATCTTAATTAGAAAAAGAGGTTACTATTAAATTAACGTTTCCCCCGGAATATAAAGAATACCGGTAAGTATTCGAAATATTAATTATATTATTACCCTAATATAACTATTTAAAATATTATATCGATTTAATTAAAAGGGAGTCTATTCCTTAAAGCCCGATCTATACGTTTAATATTAAAGAATTAAAAGTATTTCGAAAATAGTTAATAGAAACGCTATATAAAGGATAAATTTATTTATTTATTAGTCCGGTAGGGGCCCCTATTATTTTCGTTCCTAAAAAGGGTAGTAAATTATAATTATATATTAATTATTAAGCGTTAAATAAAGTTACGAAGAAGAATTATATAGTATTATCCTTTATTTAAAAGATTTTAGACCGGTTAGTATTAGCGAAAATTTTTACGAAATTAAATTTGAAGGACGTATATTATTATATTTAAATTAAATAGGGAAACGAGGAGAAGACGGCGTTTCGTACGAAATATAAATATTACGAATTTTTAATTATATTAATAAGGTTAGTTAATACTCTTACTACGTTCTAAACGTATATTAATAATACGTTAATAAATTTAATTAATATTATTTATATTATTTACTTTAATAATATTATAATTTATAATAAGAATAAAGAAGATTATTATAAGTATATTAAAGAAGTTTTTTAACGTTTATATAACTATAATTTATATATTAATTTAAATAAATATAAATTCTATATTAAGAGAATATTATTCTTAGGATATATCGTATTTCCCGAAAGTATTTTAATAAACCCGGAGAGAATTACTATAATTATAGATTAAAAAACTTCAATAAACATTTATAATATTTAAGTATTTTTAAAGTTTATTAAATTTTATTAACGGTTCGTAATATTATATTTTAAAGTTACGGCCTTATTAACGGAATTATTAAAAGGGGGTAAACGAAGAATATTCAAATTATTAGAACTAGCTAAATTAGTAATATTCAAAGAATTAAAGCGGTTATTTTAAAAGGTATTTATATTATAGTACTTTAACCCGTCTTTACTAATCCGAATAGAAATAAACGTATTAAATTTTACAATCGGGGCGGTCTTAACGTAATTATACGAAATATAATAATATTTAATTGTATTCTTTTCGTATAAGAAATCGCCGGAGGAAATACGCTATAATATTAGCGATAGAGAATTATTAATAATTATTAGAGTATTAAAAGTATAGCAATAATATTTATTATATACCAACGAACTTTTTTTTATCCTTACAGATTATTTAAATTTTTAATATTTTAAGAATAAAAATAAAATAAATACGAAATAGAATTAATAAACGTTAGAATTAATAGCATATAATTTTAATATTAAATATTAAGCGGGAAAATTAAATCCGGCGGATAGATTATCGAAGAAATCGTAATTATATAAAATTATAAATATAATTAGAGAGGGCTACTTATTAATAAAGATTATAGAAGAAGGGGAAATAAAGGGACGGGCGATACAAAAAAGAAAGGGGATAAGCGGTAGTATAAAAAGAATTTTATTAATTAGTCGGGAAATATAACGGGCGGCGGTAAAAAGGCGGGAATAGTACGAAGACGGAAAAAAAAATAAATTAATTTAAAGATTAGAATAGGAGGATAATAAGTAAGAAAAGGAATATAAAAAGCGTAGTATTAAAGAATATAAAGAGATATTAGGGGAGTATATAGATTAGGAAGAGGCGGGAAATAGGCCGGGGAAGAAAGTATATTTTATAAATAAGGTTACTATAAATTTTAGAAGAAGGGTAGATAAAGTCGTCGTTAATTATATAGGAATATATATAGTAATTATAAAGGTATAGAAAGAAGATAAATAATTACCCCTATTAAATTAATAATTATTAGAAGCGTAGTAATCGAATTCTTTTATTTTGGAGGAAATATAAAAGGAATTATTAGGATAGGGTTAGTAAATAGAGAGTTAAAGGATAAGGGAAGATAGAATATTATATTATTATTATTAAATTTATGTATTAAAGAATATATAAGCGGAATTTCTTTATATTTACTATAATAACGCTATTATAGAATATTTAGGATAACGGAAAACATTTAAAAGAATTAATTAATATTATTATTAACCAACTATTATTACCGATATTAAGGAATATATTTGGAATTGCCTAATATATTAGAAAGTTAAGCCCTAGAATTATAAATTATATAGGCTCCTCGCGTCATTACCAGTCCTAATAACCCTATAGTAAAATATTTTTTACAATTTTATTACCAAATTACTTAAATCTTTTAACTCTATTTCTAACCGGATTTATAACGCCGTTTTAATTATTATAAACCGGTTTATAAAGTATACCCTCTATATTCTAATTTAAAAAACGATCGACGTACAATAATTTATATATATTTTTTAATAATCCGTCTTCCGGCGATTTAAATTTCCCGATTCTATTATATCCGATAGAGGTAACTTCTTTATAAATTTCTTTTAAAAGATTTACTATTAATTACTAAATATCCAATACTATTTTAATATTACTTAGTACCTATAAACCGACGGATAAATAGAATAATAGAATTAAAATTTCGAATTATATTTAAGGATTTTTTACAGGTTAAAATAGGTAGATTAGGCCGAAAAATTAATATTAGCCGAATAGATATATAATAATTATTTCTATACCGCTTTCAATAAATCCTTATTAGAAATACTCTTTAATTATTATCCCTATAATCCTACCGACCCCGAGAGAAATAAAAGGAATATATTTCTTATAATAATTACAAATAGGATTATAGAATTAATTAGGGGTTACACGGCTATTATTAAGGTATTAGAGAAGGTTAATAAAAATTATATAAAGTAATATAATAAATTGCGGAAAGATAAGGAATTCGCGGTTAATATTTAAATCTTTTTAAATATAAAGAATATTAAATAGCGAAAGTCTAGCCTTAAATTATCGGATAAATTCTTAAGCCCCTTTTAAATTACAGAAATCGTTAAAAATAAGAAAATAGCGTACTAATTCAACTTTCCTAAATATTACTATATTTACCCAATCTTCCTAATTATATTATTAGAACTGTATTATAATAATCTAATAATATTAGCGCTACAGGGAAGAATTGTAAATATTAAGGATAATAGTATTTAGTACGAAGTAAAGGCGATTATTAAATATAAAGGGTTAGGGAAAAATCGGTAATATTAAATAAAGTAGAAAGGGTATTTAAATAACGAGAATAAATAGGTATTGTTAAAAAATTTAAATTGCCCGGATATTTTAAAAGAATATAAAGTAAGGGAGGCGCACCGGAGGAAGGCTACGGGAAGCCCGGTAATTAGGTCGATAAGAATAAATTAAATAAGTAATAAGAAATATTCAAGAGGATTAATAAAAATAGTATATTAATAACGAAAATATATTTATCGAATATATTATATTAAATAATTATAACGTAGGCCGTATTAAATAATTATAATATAGGCCGTATTAGACGATTATAATATAAGTTATATTAAATAATTATAATATAGGCTATATTAAATATATAATATATAACGTATTAGACGTATTGGATTAGAATTAGGGGAATATAGAGCGAGAAGGAATATTGCGAAAACGGGAGGAAGGGTTATAATTAAAGCCGATACTATAGTTTAATTATAAAGAAGTCCCTTTTTTTATTTTTTTTAACCTTTTTAAAAATATTAATATATCGGCGACGATTAAAGATAGTAATAGTAGCGGAGTATATTAGTATAAGAGTCGAATCTATTATTTTAAAAATTAAGATTTTTACGTATTACCGTTACGCTAATTGAAATTATTATATTATATTTAAATATTATTAATATTATTATTAAAGGCGTCCTTTATAAATTTTAAGGGAATTATAATACTTTAATATATTATAAGCTAACGTAATTTATATTACGTACGGTGTATTATATATTAAAGGTCGTAAATATTATTACCGAAGTACGTTTAATTATTATTACTAGTTAATACGCTTATTAACGGCGGGGGAGTAGCGTTAGGGAAGGGAGGGCTTTAGGGGTTCTATTTAATTTATTCGGCGGCGGTAAGAATTATTTAAGTATTAAATTCGAAGTATATAATAAATATAACCGAAGGCTCGTAGAAATTATAATAAAATATTTAACCGATTTCTTCCTTCTTAATTTAAACTGGGGCGAAGGGGTAAAAATATAATATATAATATAGACAAGGTCTTTTCGCACTGTCGTAAAAGTCTTTATACACTGTCGTCTAAAAATCAATTAAGTATAACTTAGCCAAGGGTAAGGCTAGATGGATGCTAATAGTATTGGAATTTTTGTTATTTTTTTCTCTATACAGTAGTATTCTTACCCTAACTTTACACCCTCCTTAAACCTTTATAATAAGGGAGATATTAAAATGAAACTTAATTAACTTCAAGTATTAAATCTTTATCTCTAAACCTTAGTGTGTAGGGGTATAAAGACGGCGTGAGCCTAGTAATATAGAGTAAAAAATAATAAAAATTCCAATACTATTATCCTCCTTGTACCCTTAACTTTCACTAAGTTATACTTTATTCATTTTTTTTACTACAGTGTATAAAGACTTTTATAGCAGTGCGAAAAGACTTTCTCATAATATAAATTAATAATTTTGTAAGAAAGTTAGGCCGTAACTATATAAAGCTATTAGGCGGCGGTAAGATTGTTCGGAATATATATAAGGGCTACAACGTTATTTTAAAACGTTTAATAATTCTTATAAAATATTAAAAGGAAATTAAATATATATTTATTTAACGTTTTATTATAAGCGCTATACATTGCAATATTTATAATAGGGAATATTCGTTAAAGTATAGTATAAGAAATTAAAAAATAAATAGGAAAGGAGATTTATTAGTATAAATATAAATATAAAAATTAATAGCCTTTAAGAGGGAAGTATTAAAAGCGTCGGCCGGAGCGTTATTAATTATATTAATAGCGAATTAAATCGAACAGCTATACGGAGGGTTACGGACGTAATTAGAAAAGGTTAATAAAAGTAAGAAAAAGATAAAAGGAAATTAAGGAAGAGATTATATATATTAAAGGGTATAATAGTATTAGGGTATATTTAATAAAGGTTAAGGAATATTATATAATTAGCGGCCGAAAGGTTTAAGGGAGGTATTATAAAAGTGGCGGTAAGGTACGTAAAAAAATAGGCGAGGGAAGGAGAGAAGGGGAGGAAGAGAGAAGAGGGAGGGTAGGTTTTTATAATTAAAATTAAAAGTACCGGGTAGGGTAAAATTGGATAAATAACGATTTTACGAGGGTACGGATATTACCGAAAAGTTTTTAATAGACTGTTCTAAACGATAGAAGGTAAATTAGGTAATAGAGAAATATTTAAAATAAGGGTAAATAACCGAATTACGAGGGTATATATATTATTAAGAACGTTTCCAATAGGCTATTCTAAGTAATAGAAGGTAAATTAAACGGTAAAAGATAATTTAAGATAAGGGTAAATAATAGTATTACGAAAGCGTATACATTATTAAAAAGTTTTTAATTAGCCGTTCTAAATAATAAAAAGTAAATTAAGCGGTAGAGGATATTTTAAGACGAAGGTAGGTAGCCGATTTACGAAGGCTCTAAATTTTAGGGAGAGGCCTCGGTAAATTATTCTGGATAATAGGAAGTAAATTAATTAGAATAATAAGAAAAGGGTAAAGGCTAACGAAAGGGGGCTAATATTCGGGAGGTAAAAAATAGGAAGGTAGGAAGGCCGGAATATTAGAATATATTTAGCTAAAGGATATTAAGAGATAGGGAGAATAATAGCCTAACGATAATAAATTTAATTAAGTAAGTAAATTATAGAGGAAGGATAGCGGAGGGGTATTAATAAGGAACTATCGCCGTAGGAGCGTTATAAATTTTTAGGATAAAAACTTAGAAGGAAGGGAATTATATTAAGTTATTAGGGACTTATTAAAATATTAAGGTTATACTAACGCCGAAGGATATCGATAATTCCGTAGTATAGTACCGTAATATAGCGTCGGGCCGGTTCGGAGACGCTCCGGACTTAATTACTATAGAATTAAGCCTATATAGCTATAAATATCGGGCGAAATCGCCTCTAGAATTATCGGGTTTAATTATTAATATATCTTTAGTTCTACCCCTACCTTAACGTTCCCTACGTATTATACTGCCCGTAGACACCTCAGCCTACCTCTCCTCTACGATCTTAACATCCAGTCTTTCCGGATTATAATAATTATTACTATTTATTTTAATTTCGAATTTAAATAGTATAACGCTATTAACGCTTTTATTAACGTAGTATTTAACGAAATTATTTATATAAAGGTACTATATAATTAAATACGTCGAAATAAAGTATTAAAATTATTACGAGCCCTCTATAATTTGAGGCGTTTTCCCTTACTCTAATAGAAGGAATTTACTAATACCCTAGTAAAGGCTAGGCTAGCCCCCATCCTTATAGAACTATATATTTTAATTTACAAAAGTATAATTATATTCTTCTATATAAACAATATTATTCTTACTTACAAAATAAAATACTTATTATTAATAAAGGGAATAATTATTACCCTCAAAAAATATTATTAATTAATAGGCGGCTATAATATTTAATAATTTTTAAAAATCGAAATTATTCGAAACCGCCCTCGTCGACTAATTTAATTATTTTAGCGAAAATATATCTTTAAAATAATAGAAGGAATTATATAGATTAAGAAAGCCCCCGAAACCCCTATAATATTTAAAGAGCTAACTACTTCGCCTAAGACCGCTACCTAATATTTAATTAAATAATATTAATAAGTAATTAATACCGTTCTCTACTTTACAATTATTACTAAACCCAATATCGCTTTTACTCTATCCTAACTAATTTACTTCCTTACTAACCCTAAGTAAGCTTACTACTCAGCGATCTTGCGGGTAAAGGCCTACCTTCGAAGTATTAATTACTATACCCTCTAATTAAAAGGAAGAAATAGGTTTAAAATTCATACCGACTTATTCTTTACTAATAATTCTTCTAACCGATAAAATTCCTAAGGGTTTATAATATAATTATTTAGCGGGATTATTAACTAGCGAATTAATAAGTAAAATATAATAATAATTTTAATAACGGAGGTTAAACTACTATCTTTCGCCTAAAGAATAAAGGAAAATATATAGGCTAAAAAGCTCTTTAATTCCCTTAACCTTCGGCTTAAATTCGAAATTATTTTCCTCAATTATAATAATAAATAAATAATCTACTTTATTACTAAGGAAAACTCCAAACTCTAAACTAAGTTCAAATATATCGATATTCATAATTACTAATTTAGAAAGGGATAATAACGAAGCTTTATCAACATATACTACGTATTAATAAGGTAGATAATCGCTAATAAATTAACAAAGGCGCTAGATTTATATAAGTATTTTAAATTTATAAGGTAGTTTAACTTAATAAATATTAAGGAAATAAGAGGAAAAAAAAGGGAGTTATTAATAATCGAAGCAAATTATTTAATTATAAGGGTCGACGAGGAGGATTAGGGAGAAGAGATTTACTAAGTAATAAAAAGAAGGGATAAATATTAATACGGGTATAAATTACCTTCTTATATAATACAGTTGAAAAGACCTTTATAAATTAAAAGGTTCCAATATAATAATTATTATAAAGTAGAAAAAAATAAAAAGATTAGCCCCGGTAGGATTCGAACCTACGACCTTTAAATATAATATCTAAAGATAAATCGTTAATTATATTATTAAATATACTTAAGAAATAATAGACGGATAATTAAAACTATACCCTAATACTCTAATTATTAAACTATAGAACCCCATTTATTATTAGAAATAATACCGTTAACCTTCTATATCTATAGTATACGACAATAAGCGATACCTTTAAAGGTGACCGCTAGAGGAAACGGAGAAAATAAGTGCAGAACTATAAATAGCTTTATTTAGCCAGCTTCCTAAATTGAATCCAATTTAGCTAGGGGGGTATATCGGATAAAAGAGGTGATAGGGGTAGTTAGACCGCCCTATTTTATATAATCTGGGCCCGCTGGCATAACTAGCAAAACCCTAATATTAGAGATTCTGTATGAGGGATTTACCGAGCAGATCTCTACACAATACACAGTCTGCACCCTACTTTTCGTACATACATTTTGACCCCTGCTCGTGCTCGTATTCTACACATGGCGTGCAAGTGAAAGACGTGGTGGTGGTGACGAGAAAAGGAATGATTGACGCTGCAGGCCTCATTGACCGGATTAGTGTCGAAACGCAGCCACATTAGTGGTGACTGGTGGCCTTCTGGCGGACTTCTGACGGGCTGTTTCCTCGGTGGACGGAACCTCCGAAACAGGAACGATGGATGGCCGCCATCTCTGTCAGTGAACATGCACACAGCCGTCCAATTTCTCCGAGCAGATATCTTGGTTGTCACTTCCATGGACCGGAAGTTGAGTCTTGTAGCTGTAACAATTAATACTGAAATTGACGCATCTCTTTCGACTGCAACTTTTGCTGCCAACAGGTTGCGGGAAATCATGGCACGGGTACGGGTGTCATGTTACATACCTCGCGGGTCTTGGGTTTCCTTCTTGGGGGGAGGGGTGCTGCGGTTGGTGCAGAAGCGCAGGCGCGGCTAGACGGGAGGTATCGTCTTGTTGGTAACATGGTAGCATCGCATCCATTTCTCCTCTTCTCACGAGACTGACAAGACCGAGGAGGAGAGGCTTCGGACTGCAAGCTCGCGCGGGGTTTTCGAAGTGGCCACCGGCCCCCAAGTGTGTTGAAGATCCAGAGGCTTTGAGAGGCAAAGGAGGTCGGAATCGTGTACTGTTTCTGGTGGTGTTGTGTCGCACTGCCTGTGACACACGAAAAGTGCGAAAAAGTGATGCCTGGTTTATGACATGGCTGATGGCAGTGAGGATGTTGTTTTGGGCCGGAAGAGGACGTTTGCCCCTGCCCTGGGCAAGGGTTGTCGAGATTAGGTGGTTGTTGCTGGACAGAAGCACGGGAAGGGAGGGTTCGCAGACGGGATGAGAGCAAGTGGAAAGTTCCCGTCGGCATGGGCTGGATAGAGGTAGGATGGAACCCGCACGGGATGGATAGCCCGATCGATCATGTGCCGTCAACTGTTCGAAGTGGAAATACAGCGGCTTACAGTGGTGTTAACTTGAAATTAGTTTGGCTGTTGAGGACTTATACAATTGCTGTTAAGGATTGATAACGTATCGCGCCTTAGCAGTGACGGACTCCAAGCCGTGCACTAACATCAAGCTGGGTCAAGTGTTTAGAGGCGGGGCGGCCCCAGTCGGATGCCTGATGCCAAGACTGTAGTGCAGCGACACAGCCCTGCCCGCCTTCCCAGTTGGGGCCTCTATTTTTGTGTTTGTTCTTGACCCAATCTTGGCTTATTTTCTCCGCATTCTCCAAAAACATGGAAACCACATCGTGATGATCGTGTCACTAGTCACCACTCTCAACGACATCCCTCGACCTCACCAAATCCGACCCTCCCACACCACATCGGCGCAGGCCCAAACTCCAAAGCCACTACATATCGACATGCGCAAGGCTTTCAATGAGTGCTCTTCGTCAAAGTCCGCCACCGATACGATGACGGCCAAGCTGTTGTTCGAAGGTTGCTCGGCCGTCTGGTCTTTGTCGTGGAATGCCGCAGTGTTCTTTGTCACGCACCAGCCAGGCGAGCCAGGCCATTGACCCCGTCTCGTCCGTCAAATGATTACCTGACAGTTGTACACACTACAGTACATGCCCCTGCTGGTCAACTCAACTTGATCCCATTGTAACGGTCTCGTCCTTTTGGCTGGCTCTTCGCCTGGCCGCCTTTCCCGCTCTTGGGTCTCCCGCCGGTGGATCGCCATCCTTTCCCTCTTCCCGTCAGGCATCCGCCAACAAGCCGTCAGTCAACCCGTCACATTTCACCGCCAGCACCGAGTGGATGCAGCGATGCAGGTCGCAGCAGAAGTGGAAGGACAACAGTGTCGTCTGCATTCGACCCTGGGCGAGAACAACACAAATTCCATGAACTCCTCGCCTCGCTGGGCGGACTGTTAGCATGTTGGAGTACACACTGGAGGCACTGCATCTCCTTGTCCTCTCCTCGTGCTGGAACCCAATCAGAATGGTGCTGCCTTCGGGCCAAGCTTTTCCATGTCAGCTTTTGGCTCATCCTCTTCACTTGTCGTTACTCCTTTGGGTAAGGTTGATTTCAGCCCATCAAGCCCGCCTTTACGGTCACGATCCTGGTCCGTCTTGGGTCTGGGTCCAGTATCAACTGCACTCGTTTTCCAGCCATTGTTCTTACTGGCCCATCCTCTACAGGCATCGGAATCCTGTCAGCTATCATCTGATGTAAAAGCATTGGGATTGCCTACGTGCTGGTTCCTGAACCTCTTCCTTTCATCTCTTCTCATCGTCAACTCCTCCCCGTTAAGTCTCACGACCTCCTCCTCTCCCATTTCTTATTCCGATCCTGCTACCGGACTCATCATGGCGAGTGCAATCCAAGCACTCATCGGATACTATGGGCTCTCGTGCCCAGTTGGCGGAAGCGCCTACATCTGTCCTGAGTTCACGACCGAGTTTGTCGGTTGCTGCACCGTCAATCCATGCACCAAGGAACGAGATGGTGTCTGCCCGGACGACAAACTCCGAGCTGCTACCTTCTCTTCCGAAAGATGGGGTGAAATTAAGGCGCAATCATGCAGCGTCGTACCTACAGAAGCAAAATGGTGGACATGCACTGGAACCAAACCCCCGTTTTTGGGGTGTTGCACGGTAAACGCGTGTGCAAATAGTGGTTGCTCAGCCGAAAATCTGAGACCTGCGGTTCTGAACAACATCGCGGGTCAGGAATGGAACCGTGACCAGTTCCTGAACCCTACTGGCTCCGGCATCAGCTATAACAGCAGCAAAACCGAGCCCAGCAGCAGCAGCAGCAGCACAAGCGAGCCCACCAGCAGCAGCACAAACCAGCCCACCAGCCCCACAGACGATGGAGGACTATCCACTGGCGCCATTGCCGGTATCGCTGTAGGGGCTGTTATTGCAGTCCTGATCATTCTTGCTGGAATCTTGTGGAAGTGCGGATGGTTCCCAAGGAGGAAGAAGGCGGAGGAAAACAAGCAGGAGGGGGATGTTCCCGGAGCAGCCATGTCTCATATGAGCCCCATGACTCCCATGGCCCAGCAAGCATACCCACACCAAGGACACCAAGGATACGGATACGCCGATGAGAGCGGACGGTCGGTCATGAGCAGCCCAAGCACAGGCTACATCCGAGGTAAGAGCTACGAATTTACTATGCTCTATTCCTCCCGGCCATCCCACTGATCAGACTGGCTAATGCTCAGTCTCTCAACATGTAGACTCCTACGTGAGTGGCCTCACTGCTCCCGGCAGCCAGCATGGCCCTCTCTCACCCGCCCTTTCCAAGGCAGGTCTCCATAGCCAACACGCGTCTCCGAATCTCAAGCAAGAAGGCTTCGATCAAAAGTACGGCTACAACGGCTACCAGAACAACGGCTTGGGACTTGGTACCGTTTCAGAGCTGCCCGTCACCGACCACCACTTCGGTGCGCAGGAATTGCCTGCGGGGAACTATCCCGGATTTGAGATGGACGCCGGCGCCGTTCAGCATCCACAGGAGCAAAACCAGCAACAACAGCATGTCAGTCCCCAGGAAGGCGATCGGCAAGATGTCAACCAGGAGCAAGCTACTCAGCATGGTGAAGAGAGGAGGAATTGATCACTGACTAGTATGGACAATCAAAAGGAAAATGAGGACTGTGCTCAAAAGAGCTCACGAGGGGTCCATGGCAGAGGATGATATCATGGAAATTCAGGATACCACGGCGTCACGGCAAATAAGGGCATCGGGTGTTATAGATGCATGCATTGTACTCCCCCAAACCGGGGCCTTAATGCAGATGTCAATGTTTACGACATCTGTATAATACTTCTTCCACTGTTACCAATTTTATCGTAAATCACCTTTACCCCTTCTGCTGCTTTCGGTTCCTGTACCTCAGACTTGTATTCACAATTGACGGGAAGCCGTGACAAGTACAAAGCAACGCCTGTCCGTAAGACCCCGGTATCGTCTTTTTCAGCATATTTACAACTTGCTAATCATTTACTCTGCCCAGTATTCATGCTTACGACTTTTTAGGGGCAATAAGTCACTTCCACAGCACAGTCCACGGATAGCCTTTCGTTGGATGCGAATATGATCTTGACTCCTACTTGGTAAGATGCTATATCAACCCCCCTTACCCCTACTCCAACCATATGCGAGACTGTTGTCTAATAGTGGTAGTTGAACAAACGACCAACGGCCAAGTGAAGAAGTATATACAGATTTCGGACCCTCTCAGTCCAGTCGACTATCATCAACCATCGACCAAAAGAAAGCCCACAAGTTATTTACAAGAACTTTGATCCTCTTCCCCCTATCCCCTTCCCCCTTCCCCTCTCCGAAGTCTCAGCTCCTCACCCCTTCCTCCATGACACCCTTACCACCTTCCTCTATCAACCTCTTTCCCTCCACTCCAACCCCTTACAAACACTGCGAGTAATACTCATTAGTAACCTTGCAGCTCGACCCGCTCGCGCACGAAGTGCATCCGCTATATCCAATGCCGCCGCACTGTCCGTACTTGGCCACCGAGCAGCCGGAAGGAGAAGTGGGCTGGCTGCCCGAAGCCGAGGTGCTGGTCTTGGTGGCGACGACGGTCGAGGTCTTGAGGGTGGTCGGCTGGGAGGGGTTAGAGCCACCACCATTGCCGGAGCCGCTGCAGGAAAACTCGGCGGGGCCGGGGACGGTGTAGTTGTTGAAGTTTGAGTAGATCTGTTGGTGAGGGGGTTAGCTATCGGGGCAGGTGCGGAGGGGGGAGGAGGAGGAGGAGGGGGGGAAGAAGGGAGAAAAGGTGAAGGGGAAAAAAGAACTTACGTTGACGGTGTAACCGGGGTCGGTCTCCTTGAAGGCTCCGGGGATGGAGACGGTGGCGGGGGAGGCGCTACCGCCGCCCGTCACGGAGATTTGAGCGCAGGAGAGGTAGAACTGGGGGATGCCTGCGGGCCAGGGGCTAGAAGGACGGGATTGTCAGCTGTGTCCTTTTACTCCTCGATCACGGCACGGGAATGGTTCAACTCACTTGTGGATACCAAGCTGCTGAATCCTCAGAAGGTAATCACCCGAAGGAATGCACGAAGGGATCGTGAAGGTGTAAGTATCCGACAAAGTCCAGCCACCACCAGGGAAGGTAGCACCCCAGTCCTTGATCTTGAACCAGCCGCCGGAGCCATCATAGCTGGAAAGCGAACCGGGCGCCTTGGAGAGGTAGACGGAGGTGGGACCCTGGTGGTAGACGGGCGTGTCGGTCTTGAAGGTGACCTGGGAGCCGGCAGCGACGGACAGGGTCTCGACACCGGAAGCGCTGGCGCCGACGTTGCACCTCAAGTCGTTGGACTTCAAGTCGGTAACGGGCGAGTTGTAGTTGGTGTGCTGGCGGATGTACTTCCATACCGGGTTGACGGAGGTGCCGGCGCCGACTTGCTGGAAGATGTAGTGGGCCGAGGCCTCGCTGGCGGCGAGGGAGAGGGCGGCAGCGACTGAAAGCTTCATGGTGACTATTGGCGTGAGGTGATCTCGGGTAAGGAAGTGTTGTCGAAGCTGCGTTGACCCGGCTGGGTAGGAAGATCCAAAGTCTGGCGTCTTAAGGCTGGAGGCTTGAGGCGAGGAGAGCAAAAGGAACAAAGACCTAGTGGTGTGCGTCCCAGTCAGATATATACCAGACGACCCAAGAACCACGGTCCGTTCTTGAACGTACCATCCTCCACACGGGCTTGCATACATCGATCATAAAGCTGGTCATCTGAGATATTGGAGGATGGGAAGCCCCCACCTCGACGGCGACACCAACCCAGGATTTGGCATCAACTTTGCATGGCGCAACAAACAGCGGCCCGGTAACCGGAGTGACGGTGTCTGCAAGCCATGCTGGGACCTGGGTTGAGTGTGGGCTTGGTGTTCTTTCAAATCCAGATATGTTCAATGGAGGAGGTTCCGGTTCCCGTTTACGGACATGGACGTCCGCCCTTCCCAAAGGGGTTCGAGGTCGTGGTTATCCCTTTAACGGGACAAATGTATCATTCTTATTTTTACAAGACACAGGGACAATTGGACCAATAGCAGGCTCCTATTTTCCCTACGAACAATTTTCCCATTGGCCCCAACCGTGTCTTGGCAAAAATGATACATTTGTCCCGTTAAAGGGATACGGACCAATTGGCATTAAGGGGTTAAATTGCAGTGAGGACCATGCGAAAAGCCTCCCTGCACTCCACAACCGGGTTACGGTTGCGGTACTCGAGGTTAGCTCCGGGTTGTTTTGGTGATCCAGTGTCACCTTCTTGGCATCTATCATGGGTTTCGGAACGTGGCCCTCCTCGTCTAGGGCCTGGGCAGCGATCGGAACCACGGGTCGAAAACTCCACATGTTTCCATCAACATCCTCGACCCCCGGCGACGACGTTTCATGAAGGCGCCCAATGGCCATGCCTGACGTCAATCTGCCTTTCGCTTCGTTGCATCTATAACATTGGCGATGGTCGGCAGTTGGTGGTTGGGAATCTAAATCTTGTCAAGCGATGGCCCTGTTCATATTCGGTGAGTGTGCTTGGGAACTGCAAGGGAAATGGGGGTTATGCGTGGGAAGATGTGCACAAAGGGGAAAGGAAGATACTTCGTGGAGGTAAGTTGTATTCCAATCTATCGGGTTTGTGAGCATCGTGGAAGCATACAGTACAATCGCATCTGAGTTGCTCTGCAGATTCCAACGCCAAAACGCAGGAACTGTTCAGTCATCGGTCTCGAGAATACCTCTTGCAGGCTTCCACTCAAAGTGATGGTCACCCGTCACCGGCTTACCCGGCTGGGCCGTCTTCAGGTCGAACATGTGAGCTCCGAAGTAATCCAACTCGGCCTCCTGGAACTGGGTGGGCAACTCAGTTGACCCCGAATACTTGTAGTACTCCAAACTGGCACCCAACGCCACAGTATGCAGATCAAACTCGATAGCCTTTAGGACAACCTTCTTGAGTGACGGGTACGTCTTTGCGAGCTCGCCAGCAATCTTCTTGTGTCCTAGGAGATCATCGTTGTCGTGTTCCCTCGAGCGATACACGGTCTCGAGCAGATCGACAACTCCATCGCTTTGGATGATGCATCCCTTGCGCCAGAGCTGCAGGACATCGGCGAAGTCGAGCTTCCAGTCGTTCTCTTCGTTGGCCTTGGAGAGGACGTGCAGGCCCTGGATGAAGCACATGAGGAAGGAGGCATAGACGGCGTTGTACAAGTCTTCCATAAACTTGTCCTTATCGACACCCTGGATTCGAGCCGGCTTCACCCCCTTTCCTTCCAACGCCTTCTTGACCGTCTCTCTCCTCGCTGCATCTGCCGAGGCTACCCTGAAAAGGTGCGAGACGGCAATGGTTGGATCTGGCACATGGAGTCTGGTACCCTCCTGGACCGCCCACGTTCCCGTACCCTCGGAGTTGTCCACATCCTGAACGACCTTGTCACGTACGTTGGCGAGGACATAGTTGCCCTTCTCATCCTTGGTTCGACAGATATCGGCACCAATGTTGATCAGGAAGTTGTCCCTCAATGGCTTTTCCTTGTCGCCGTTCCACTTCTCAAACACGGCGCCGATCTCCTCGTAGTCCATACCCAAGCCGGTGTTCATGATGGCCCAGGCTTCACAGAGGGCAGTCATCATTCCGTGCTCGATACCATTATGGATCATCTTGACATAGTGTCCGCATCCGCCAGGTCCAAGCTTGGCGACACATGGCCGTCCCTTTGTGTCTTTGCATGCGATCTTTTGGAGGAAGGGAAACACCTTGTCGAGGGCCTCCTTGCAGCCACCAGGGGAGATGGAAGGACCACGACGAGCTGCCTGATAGCCTCCAGAGACGCCCATCCCAATGTAATGGATTCCCTTTGGCTCAAGGCGGGCCTGTCGTCTCTCAGTGGCCTTCCAGTGCTCGTTGGAGGCGTCCATGATGATGTCGCCTGGCTTGAGGTAGGGTTCGAGGGCATCGATGCTGTCGTCAGCGGGGCCGCCATGGGGGATGCTGAACATAAAGACCTTTGGGTTATCTCCATCCTCTAGAGCCTCGCACAGAGACTTGTGGTCGTCGTGGTAGGTGATCTTGTCTTCGTGCTTGCTTTCCTTCGCGTGAGACTGGAGGGCTTCGACGTTCTTCTTGGAGGGGTCGTAGTAGTGCGTGTGGATGCCGTGTTCGGCAAACAGGAGCGACATCATGCCGCCCATGCTGCCGGTCCCGATCATACCAATCTGAATATGCCATGGTCATTAGCTGGGCCGTGTTCGTCGAGTGTCTGGGGGGCACCCGTACCTTTTTGACGTCCATTTTGGTCCAATGCTGCCGGGGTTAGGGTCTCGTGTGGGGTCTACGGTGCTGGAGTGGTCGTCGGGAATTGTGTTGTTGCAAGCGTATCCAAAGAATGTTTGCCTCGAAGAATTGTTGGATGAAAGGCCTATGCCGTTGGTATTTTCTTTCAATGTCTCAGATCGATGCAAACTCCCTTCGTTGGATGCCTGTGAGAAATGTTCCTTCTTCTCGTTGTTCGCGGTCTCTGGAAGGAAGTGGTTATTGTGGGGCAAACGCTGTTAATGTGGGACGAACCGCTGGGGATGACAATCATTGACATCATCGATAGCCAGCAAGGTGCTCGCCCGCTCAGCAGTCCACCGGAACCACCAAACGGAAATACACCAACAACAGCCCGAACAACCACCTCCCAGCAATAAGAACGGCATCAGAAACCGTACGATTTTGCAATAAATTTATCCTTACGCCAATTTCGATCCCTAAACCTAATCAAAGAAAGCGCAATGCCGTTTGCTCTCGCCTCCTGCTCCATCGGCCTTCCCAAACACACGCTCCACCAAAAGATCGAAGCCATCCGCCACGCCGGCTTCGACGGCATCGAGCTTTCCTTCCCCGACCTCCAATCCTACGCCAACCTGCATTTCGGTCGCGACATTGCCGAAGACGACTACGACGCCCTCTGCGAAGCCGGACAATCAGTTCGCCAGCTCGTCGAGCGCCACAACCTCAAGATCTTCGTCCTACAACCCTTCTCTAACTTTGAAGGATGGCCTGAGGGAAGCAAGAAGCGCGAGGACGCCTTTGCGCGTGCAAGAGGATGGATAAGAATCATGGAAGCGGTGGGGACGGACATGCTCCAGGTTGGCTCGTCTGATTCCGAGGGCATCGCTACCGATCCCGAGCGAGTGGCGGCCGATCTACGAGAGTTGGCGGACATGCTGGCCGAGAAGGGGTTCAAGCTTGCGTACGAGAACTGGTGTTGGTCCACGCATGCGCCCAAATGGTCGGATGTCTGGAACATTGTGCAAAAGGTGGACAGGCCCAACGTTGGACTGTGCCTTGACACGTTCCAGTCAGCTGGCGGGGAGTGGGGAGATCCTACGACGGAATCTGGCAGGATTGAGACGCCCGCTATCACGGAGATGGAGCTATCAGTCAGGTACAGAGCCAGCTTGAAGGAGTTGGCGGAAACAGTGCCGGCGGACAAGATCTTCTTCTTCCAGATCAGCGATGCGTACAAGGTTCAGCCACCGCTGAATGACAAGCCCGATCCGGAGTCGGGGTTGCGACCAAGGGGACGCTGGAGTCACGACTATCGTCCGCTTCCCTACGACGGTGGTTACCTCCCTATCGAGCAGTTTGCAAAGGCAGTTCTGGACACGGGTTTCAATGGATGGTTCAGTGTGGAAGTGTTTGACGGGAAGTTTGAGGAGAAGTTTGGCCAGGACTTGAACAAGTATGCCCAGAAGGCGATGGGTTCATGCAAAGAGCTGCTGTCTAAGGCAAAGGAAAATGAGACCTAGTGAACGTCATGAAGACAACAACTACGGAACTTCTTACCCTGCATGACCCCCACAAATAAGCACAGCAAATTTTGTTAGCCATGATTCTCTCTCCATCGTTACACTTCCTCATATCGTTATTTTCATCGGTTTTCTTGTCTGCGTGGCTTTGGAAGTATTTACAAGGCATCTAACATCAAACAGGCGGCAGCGGACTCCTACTTCATCGTCCCCTCCTCCTTGTCCCCATCGTCCTCCTCCTCCTCCGCCAACGAATCACTCCCACGTAGAGGTATCGCTGTCATCTCCGTCAAACATATGACTAGCCTCTTCCACCCACGCGCCACTCCATGGCAATTCGTCCGTCAACTTCTTCTTCCTCGAGATCTTCTCCCCCGAGATCTTCTCCCCCGAGAACTCCTCCACATATATATCCTCATCCGCCAACTTCAACTCCTTCATGAACTCCTCAAACTCCGGCGAAAACTCAGGCTTCTTCTTCTCCTTCTTCTTCTCCTCATGCGCCCGCACGCGTTCCTCGCAACGTTCCAGGCACCACTCCATCTTGGCCACCTTTTCCTCAAAGGAACGGAAGTGCGTGACCGCGACCTCCATCATAAAGTGTTTATCAACCATGAAATCCAGTTTCATAACTGAGAAATATTTGATGGCCGTGCGCATATCGTGACTCTCCTTCGCCAGTTCTTTGGCACGGTCGAACAGCCGCTTCATCTCCTGATTGTGACTCTCGCCATTCTCCTTATAAGACGCCACCCACTGCTTACATCCCACGTGGAGCTGCGACAACTGGTTCATCGAGAGCTCCTCGATGTCCAAGGGATGGTCACGACTGATAGGCCGGGCGCCCTCCTTGGCAAGGCGCTCGCGTAGTTCGATGAAGCGCAGATACGGAGACACGGTACCCCAGCGGGGCCAGAGTGTGGCGGCTTCCTTGGAAATGTAATGAGGGTTGGCCACTGTCAAGTCGAAAATGGTCAGGTACAACTGAAGCGGGTGACTGCGCGGAAAGCGCTTGCCTTATTCCATCTCAAAAGGTTGGACTTACTCTGCGCCTCCCAAACGCCGATACGACCGGCTTCAACCAGTAGCTCAGCTTGCTGGTGGATGGGGTAGTTGCTACTGCCATCGATAATATCCTTGTACACATCCTCCACCATCTTCTCCGGTCCATCGTAGATGCCCTTTTCCCTCAGGATCTTCTCAGTTTTCTCTTGCATCCTCTGGAGCCTGATCTTGGCTATGTCTCGCAAGTGCTTGCGAATCTGCTGGCGCGAGGTAGTCACGCACGAGAAAATGCCATCCTTCTTGACCTCCATCTTGCCCGGTCTGTCTCTTCTTTGCCACGACCAGATGGAAGTTTCTCTTCTGAAGTTGAGTCTGAGCCGCGCCCGATGAGAGCGCTGTTGAGGAGTGAGTGTTAGGAACTTCTTGAAAAGGAGGTATTGGATTTGAGCGACGTCTGCATACCTTGAAATCTTCGATGGCGCCCGTCTCCTGAAGGTTGAGTCTGAGCCGCGCCCGGTGAGAGCAGCTTTGTGGAGTGAGTGCTATGAACTTCTTGAAGAGAAGGTGTACTGGATCGCGACGTCTGCATACCTTGAAATCTTCGATGACGCCGCGCCCCTCAAAGGTGAAGGGAGTTGTGGTGTTAAATGCAGGTCCTCAGGCGGGTTGATGTTGAGAACGAGGTGATGACAGCTTCTTGAGTCCGGCCACAATAGGGGCAGGAAATCCGGGCCCTTGATGGGCGGTATGAACCAAAAAGACGCGGTCGCGAATCGTTCAGTTCTCTCTGATGACCTTGGAGGAAGGTCGTAGTGAAAGGGAGAGTTGTAAGAAGTCACGAGGTGTTCTGGTGGTCAAGAAGCGAGGACTGAGAAAGGGCGAATGTGGGGTGAGAGGTGTTAGGTTGCTTCTCGGTGGGTGAAGGAGGGGAAGGAAGTGAAGGAAGGAAATTGTTGCTTGTGGTCGAGGTTTCTGGGTCAACCCAGGGGCTGTGGCTGGGGTAGGGCTTTTTGCCAGGTGTAAAGCAATGACGGCGGGGGTGACAGCGGAAGGAAGGCAGACAGATGGAAGGTGGGTTGGCTGGTGCTCGCTCCTATCGACTCTCCATGAGGATACAGCGTATTGCGAGTTACGACTCGTTGCCTTGGGTGTATTATACCTGCCTGATTCAACCTTCTCATACCCGTTGGCCACATTATCACATTTGACACCTTTTGGCCACCGTCGTCAGCAATATGTCAACTCCCACTCATTAAAGACGAAGGTGTTACGCCATCTGACGAACTCCTACTGCCTTAGAGACAAAATTAAATCGTCGCAACTTAGGGTTCGCGTTTGCATCTCTTCGACTACGGGGGTGACTCTCCAGCAAAGGTTTCAGACTGTGTACCTGATAACCAGATCAGACGACGAATCTTGAGTACCTGCTACATGCTATCCCTCAACTTTGCAAACAAAAGAACCCTTGCTGTCTGGTGGATCTGACGCGCCTCTTCCTCCATTTGCGCCGCGATCTTTTTCGTGATCAAGTCTTTGGGGCCTTTATCGTTCTGCTTAGCGGCATAAACGCCGGTCCGTGTGCGCCTATGGCGGCCATATTCTCATCATCCTCACTGGTCTTGCACTTCTTCTCAACAGCCTTCAAGATCTTATGGAGAAGATCATTTGCGAGCTCTTGTGTGATTGCTTCCATTTCTCCATTGATGCCCTTTGCCAAGCTAGCGACTACCTCGTTGACATATGCCTCTTTTGCCATGCCGGAGACCGCTATATTGAGGCCTTGACTCATCACGACTATGCGTTTGTGACTGGCTTCTAGGCATTGAATCCCCTTCATGTAGATATCCTAATAACATTCTTCTCTATGTGTTTCGATCTAATAGACAGGCAGAGTGCTGTGTGGTAACGGGCTTTGGCCTAAAGCCAGAGAACGCAACCTGTACCGGGCTGTCTCCATATTCGATCCCATCCTATTACCACCGTCATATCAAAGTACACAAAAGAGAAAACAAGACCCGTCTGTATCCTGAGCGTACAATAGATGAAGCGCATTGCACTACTGCTCACGGTCCTTGGGACGAAGCTGAAACGAACATGATGAAATCTAGCTGGCTTGATTGCTATATTGAAAGAGAGATGAAATGAGGGAGGAACATGAATGACAGATTCATCTGAATAGCTTTCGAACAATAGGAACTTTGGTGGGGCTCAAGTGAGAGCGGAGGGACACTATATTCTCTTTCTCACTTTGATCCGCGGCTACATCTTTCTCTCCTAGCTCCAACTCACTCATTCACCCTCACTCAAGCAATTATCCTCCTTTGTCTTCTCTGGCCCTTCTTCTACAGTGCCTACCTCACTTACCAGTACCAAAGATCCAAGACCAAGATGAATCAAGAATTTCGGAACGAAGCCAGGCAGCGCCAGGCCCAACTTATCGACGCGATTGTCGCGACACGCCCGTTCATGTCTCGAGAAGACCTCGAGGAGGAGTTTGAGATGTGGGATGGCGAAGAGTACCACCTTTTGGTTGCCTCGGGTCTTCTTAATCCGCTCTTCAGAGCTCACGAAGGTGACGACAACGTGACCCGTGTCCAAAGGGTCCAAGACTTTTTGAAGGAGTTGCGGATGTGGAGGAAGTACTGTAAGTACTGTAGCAGATGGGAGCGAGTGGCAATGAACCAAGAAGCTGTCTAGAGGTACTAACGATACATACCATAGTATACCATGGCATTAGCCCGAACCTGTTCGGCGGCAACGGCCACGAGGACCCGAGAATCGCGGAGCTCAGAGCCCGCGTCATGGAGCTCGAGAACGAAAACACCACGCTGAGGAACGACCTTAGCGCTACTCAGGCCGAGTTAGCCAACAAGGAGGCAGAGCAGGAGGCCAAGCTGGAGGAATTTGCCCAGCAAGCGGGCACTTTGGCCAAAAACGCTGAAAGAGTGGAAGCGCAGGCTAAGTTTATTAAGCTAAGCAAGGAACTGGGAAATGGAGGCGAGGAAGGCATGGCCAATGCCTATGAGTTGTTGGAAAAGGCTGTGGAGGACATGAACGACGCTGCCGCACAGCTTGCGGACGAAGCGGACGCGCCTGGAGCTGAACCTGTCGAGCTCGAATGAATGAAGGGCAACTAGCGCGCGGTGGACTTTCGCTGGGCGATTTATTGCAGGCGTGGTGTGTGTGTGCTTCGCGGTAGAAGCGGGACTGAAGTCGGAGTTGGAAGGTGGATGGCATATGAGGCGTCAAGGATTTGGGTGGGGAGTTTACCTTTTGCTTCGGTTCTCGTGGCTTCAGTTCGGAGTTGAAATGGAAATTTGCACTGCAGCTGCAGGTGGTTGAGCCTGCCGGTGGTGCGTGCGTCACGGTTGAAGTCAGATCTTGCAGTCAAAAGTACCTTGATTCCCACCACTCTTGTTCGTCCGTCGTTCCTTCCTTTCTTCGTCTCCTCCACGTGATGATTCCAATTGGTACCCTTCGCAAAGCAACAACAACCCAGAAGTCAACAACCATTCTCCAATACTCGAAACTTCCATTCGATTTCCACACCCAAAGTTGCTCGAAAATGAGAGCATGAAGGTGAAGAGTCACATTTGGAAACGCCTGCCGCCAAAAGGGCTGGCACCAAGGAAAGGGTCTTTCTCTTCGGAGTAGTCATGTCTTTCTTACCACCTCATTTATCAAATCCACTCCATCTGTGACATATTTTATTACTAGTGTACCTACCTGGAACGAAAGAGCTCCCAACATGCCACGCAGGCACCGTACCTACAAGGTGAGTGAAGTAACCTGTGACTTTCTACCACTTTCTCTTTACATAGCTCTTTTCTTTTACCCAGCAATTTTCTCTTGATGTTAACACTGCTGCCTGCCTGGCAGAGTGTGGGTCAGGGTCACTCTTTTGTGCAAAGTACTTCCGCCTTTGTTCGTTTGGTAGATGGACTTCGTAGCTTAGCTACTCCTTGAGACTTACCACCTCCTCAATCCATTACCAGTTCCATCTAGTATCAGCTTCACGGCTTCGATACCTCTACTTAACAGACTTCAGCATCACCCAGCTAGGTAATCTTTCCTTGTCTCCTGGCCCCAGGTGCTAACTTCTTCGCTATTCCATTGCAACCGCAACCCGGGCCTCTATCGAAAGCTCAACATAAGCTTCACGACACAAAGAGAACTGGAGGCTTACCGGAGAACAGTTTCACCAGTCGCCATCGCCAACACCGGCCTACAAAATACGCTTCTCCCGCTTGAGAATTCAGAGTAGAAGACTCCATCGGTATACCCTCGAAGTGGAAGCGAAAGCGTAACGATCCGAAGCAAGTCGGTAAAACGCCACAAAAAACCTCCCGCGAAGAGTCACCCGTTGTTAGGGGCCCCGATACCTTAAGCGAAGGGGCCGCAATAGGAAAGAGACAGAATACATCGAAGAAAGGCTGTCCAATGGCCACGAAGCCCCATGGCCGCGAGGTCAAGAATACCCTAGACGATGGATCAGCGACCAAGGCCGAGCAGCCTGCCGAGCTTGAAGCAACTCACGGTCGTCCTGAAGGAGAACTGGTTACAGATGAAGTTTCCTCCTCCTTGATTGGAGAGAACCAAGAGCTGGAAGCCAAGATCCAGGAGTTGTTGAAAGAACTCTCTGAGAAGACAGAGTACATTGAGAAGCAGAAAAATGCGGTGGCAGAGAGTGCGCGTAAAGCTTTTAAATACAAAACGCTTGTCACTAGCCAGGAAAAGGAGGCCGCAGAAGCAAAGAAGCGCCATCTTCAACAGCAACAGAGTGCAACAATCAGAATTGAGGGGTTCAAACCAATAAATCGTCGAGACCAGTTGGAGAACCACGCTCCTCATAAGCAGCAGGCCGAAACTCAGATAATCGATGAAATCAAACAGGAGTGCAACCAGCTGAAGAGACAGTTGGCAGAGGTTGAGAAAAACCGGGCTGCTGAGCGACAAGCCGCAGCGGAGAGGATTGCAAAGCTGGAGGCCGAGTATAACGTCTTGAGAGACGATAACAAGCAGACGGATAACAATCACCGTGAGGCATTGAACAAATGGAAGAAATGGAAGGATCGCTATCATGACCAACAAGAAAAGATGAAGGTGCTTCAAGAAAAATGCGATCGGTTGGAGGGTCAACTGAACACCGCTCAGCATCAACTAACCAAAGAAGCCCGTATTGCCGAGACGGAGCGACAGAGTTCCAACCAAAGGCTTACCGAGCTCAAAGATAAGTGTAATAAGCTGAAGGAAAAGCTGACCACTACTGAAAACAAGCTGGCGAGAGTCGAGAAAGAGCGTGATTCCGAGCAACAAACTGCAACCAAAAAAATCACCGAGGTCTCGAAGGAGTGTTGTCGGTTGAGGCAACAGATCACTACCACCCAGAGCGACGAGATTAGTCAAATCAAGGAATCCATTGTTACTGAAAGAGAGATCGCAATCCGGAAACTTGCTGAAATCGAAAAGGAACGTGATGGGCTGAATGAGCAGGTGGCTACAGTTCAAGTACAATTAGCCACTGAGGCTAAGAAAGCTCTTAAAGCCGAGGCCGAAGCGAAATCTGCCACCAGGAGAGTTACGGAGCTCGAGGAAGAGTGCAAAAGGTTGAGAAAGCAGTTATCCAACCGTGAAGCCCAGTTGGATGGGGAAGCCGTAGCCAAAGAGGCTTTTGCCGGTAGATTGGAGCATGCGTCAAAGCGAATCAGAGAGTTCGAGAAAGAGTGTAATCGGCTGAAGGAGAAAATGACTGCTGACACGAAAAATGCGTCCGACCAAATCTCCGAGCTCAAGAAGGAATGCCAAGTCCACAAGGAGCGGGCCACCAACCTTGAAGAGGAATGCCTTGGCTACGAGAAGCGAGTTGCCACCCTTGAATGTCAACTAGAGACAGCTATTAAGGAACGAAATCAGGAACGGGTGGCAACAGCTGACATGGAGAGAAAGTTGGCCAACATGACCGCAGAAGCTCACGAGGCCAACGTTAACCTACAGGCTGCCGTCAAGAGGGTCAACGAGCTTGAAAGATATTGGAAGCGCTCGGACAAAGAGATGTCTGCTCCTAAGGAACAGGTGGCACCGGCTGAGGGACAGTTGGCCACCAAGACCGAGGAAGCTCATGAGGCCAACGTCAAATTAGAGGATGCCGTCAAGAGAGTCCACGACCTTGAAATAATGTCGAAACGCATGGACAAAGAGCTCTCTACTCGAAAAAACCTGTTGTCTTTAGCAACGGCAGCCAAAAAAGCTCGTACCACCGAACTGGAGCAATCATCCAAGCAAATCAAAGAGTTGCAAGAACAGAATGAACATCTCCGGAACAAACAGATTGAAACGGCTGCCGAAAAAAATCAAGTGTTCGACCAGACTGCGAAGCTCAAGGAGGAATGCCGCCTCTACAAGGAGCAGGCCAACAAGCTCGAAGAGGAACGTCGCCGCTACAACGAGGAGGCCACCAGACTCGAACAGGAATGCCTCGGTTACCAGAAGCGTATTGCCATTGTTGAAAGTCAACTACAAGTAGCTAAAGACTTGGATGACCGAAGTCGTGCAGCCCAAAAACAAGTGGAGGTATTGTCACAGAAGATCGCTGAGCTCGAAGAGGAATGCCGTCAGTACTCTCTTGTCGAAACAAATGAGAGCGGTCTGGCTATGGTAAAGACCAGGCCCGACTCAACTATAGCGACGGAGGAGTTGGCAGCTCTTCAAGATGCTGTCCACAATGGCTTGAGCAAAAAAGCGAAGGCGGTTAGCATGACTTGTGAGGTTATCCGGATCAACTTTGAAGGGCAATCGAATGCAGGGGCAGGCGTGGTTTCGGCACTTCCGATGCTTTGGCATGCGGTGTCCGAACTGGATAATGCCGTCGGAGAGATTATGCGGCGTTTGGCGTGCTTAACTGGAGGAACTAGGGGGTAACCGCTAGAGGACTTGATATAGTAGAGTGAGGGAGTGTTATAAGTACCTTTCAATGCTGTAACAATACAAGTGTGGTGGTGATGGAAGAAAGCAATGCAGCCTTTTTTTTTGTCTTTAACGTACATGTGAGTATTTCATCTCTAATATATGATCTGGACCACAAATAGCGGCGCTAAAAGATGGATGGGGAAGTATTGAGCACGAAGTACACGCCCCAACAAGGCCAAAGAAAGCAAATTGATATCAAGTCTTATTAGAACACGGGAACTCGGATAATGAAGAAAATACCTAAAGTAAATTGAATTATGGTGTTCTTTTCCTCGAGTGTCCTGAGAGGCCCGGGGCGTACGGAAAGGGCGTACCTGGAAAGATTTTGAGCGCGCGTGGAGTGTACCCCTTCTTGAAGCTTATCAGAGTGAATGATTATCACTTACGCCTATTCACGTAGGTAATATGCAGTTGCGTAAGGTGAAAACACCAGGAACAGTCTGAATTGAGCATGCTCTGAGCTAGCAGACGCTTCTAACAATCGTGAGAAGGTCTATCACAAACGACGAAAGACCTCAACTAGTATAAAAGAGGCAAACCAGAGGTACGCTCAAGCATTGTAAGCATCCTCCCACGGCCCTCCACCCGGTCCGACTCCCGCGTTCGAGGCACCCTGACCCACGTCCTCCTCGAACTTCTTCACGACTCCCTCCAAATCAGCCAGCATATTCGCGAGCAGGTCGCTCATCGCCGGGACACTGCCCTCCTTTACCAGCTCACGAACCACCTTTACCACGCGACTCACGTGCTTGGCCTTGGTAAGTATGGCCGCGAGGCCCTTCTTCATGCCCTCTTCCTTGGCTTCCATCTCACGCTCCTTCTTCTCGATTTCTCTGGTACGACGCGCAAGGTTTTGGGTTTTGACGTGGAGCTGACCCGTCTCCAAGTTGCGGCGAGCAACAAGGTCGCTCAGCCGGCGGCACTCAAGCTCAAGCTCGGCATATGTCATCTTGTCGGATCCAGAGCTTTCTTCGGCGGCGGACTTGCCCTCGTCTTGAATCTCGACCTCTTCCGTCTCCTTGGTCTTGTGCACTCGCGTGCTTTGTTGTGCCTCGACTTTGGCGAGGTTCTCGTCGATTGATGCAAATTTGAGCATCGGGGTTATGACCTGCCCCTGCTCTTTGGCTTTCTTGTTGAGCAGTTGCTCGTTCTTCGCCTCAAGTTTCGTGATCTTGTTGGAGAGTTTGGCCTTCTCCGCAGCACTGTCGTCCTTGAACTTCTTCAGTTCAGCTGCTAGAACTCGCTGATGCGCAATTTCCACCTCTAGCCGGGCGGCACTTTCCTCCTTCACCTGCCTCAGCTCAGCTTCCAAAGAAGCAACCCTGCTCGTCATCGTCTGCTCCGTGACTTCCCTGGCAATTTCGGCTTGCTTGACCTCTTCCTTCAGGCCCTTGATCACGTCGTTGTATGCGGTCGCAATCGCATTTTTCTCAGCCAAGGCCTGTTCGTGCCCCTCGATTTCCTTGTGCATCCTCTCGATATTCCTTGAGAGGTACCGGTTTTCGTTCTCAAAGGCGACCAAACGGCGGCTAAGCTCCTCGGAAGTGCAGCCCGACTCGTCAACGCAAACTGAGAAACACGTTGAGGTTAGTGATCAGCGAACATTCAAAATTCCCACAGTGTTTCCTCGCTGTCTGTTCATGAAGCCACTTACTGTACTTATGCCACATCTGGCAATCCACAAAGAAGTCTGCAAAGTCGTTCTCATAAGGCGGGTAAATGAGGCCAAAGCACAGGATAGGCGCGATCGACCTCACCCACCATCTCCGCATGGTCTCTGCTTCTCTCTGAAGCTCCCCTATTGACACTTCCCGATGACGCAGATGTACATGATGGAATAGTGCGCGTCGATTTGCCACGTACACCCTTCCGGGTCCATGAACATGTAGCGGCATCTGTGGTTGCTCTACCGCCGAATACGGCGGAGGAGGATGAGGGGGAGAAGGAGTCTCGTCAGCCATCGTAGTGTCTTGGATCGTTGCTGGTTACTGACGAAGATGAAGAAGGAGAGGAAGAAGAGGCCGAAGAAAGAGAGGGAGAAGAGGAAGAAGAGTGTACGGTCAAGTTGAGAGTGAACTTGAGGGAAACCGAGCTTGGCTCTTGAGGAACGAAAAGAAGTGAGTTTGCGTGAGGGTCATCTGAAAGTACCCCGCGACAAATAGCATGCAGATTATTGTGGTCTAAAAGCCCGTCTTCGTCTGAAGTATGAAACGAGTGAGTTGAGATAAGGGGGCACTTTGGAGAGAGCATCGCCAGCTCAAGCTCTAGATCAACGCACACGTTCTCACCAGACAATATTGCAAGATTCATCTGAGCACCAAAACTTCAAGCTGAAACAGATAGAGCGCATTCTATTGTTGTCCAAATCTGTTAGGACGAGATTCCGTGGTTGACTGTTACATATTCGATGCAAGTTCAACTGACCAATAGGATGGAGGTACTATTGTCTGAACTATTTGAGTCTTGGGCCAAGATATTCGTTTTCGACTCTGAAGGCTCTTGTTTGCTAAAGGGACGTATGATCTTCCGAGACCCACATGAAAGTGAAAGAGACAAAGACTTTGGAGGTCAAGGCTCCTTCCTGCTTTAAGTGCAGATCTAGCTGTCATCTCAGGGCGTCAGGGGTCTAGGCTACCGTGTGCTTGTAACACTCATCCGTTCTGTTTGATCGTCACATATCCGCCATCTGTCCGAGATCAGACGCGAGTACTAGATCGTGTGACGCTGACTATAATCCGATCAAGATGTTCTCAACGTAATTCAAGGCATATTGCTTGTCTGTTGATGGGTTTTGAGTGTAAGAAAAGACCTGGTACAGGTATGACGACCCCTCGGCCAGGTACCTTGCCTTGCTCAGGCTAGAATGAGTGTAAAAAGCTTGTATCCCCCTGTATCAGACCACACGAAGGGCAATGAATGACAGGGTTAACATACCTCTACCGTATGAATCTGGTATCTCTACCTGTACGCGTACCTGCTGCCTGACGGTAGCTCTCCTTCATTCCCTCACCCCCTCTTGTGGTTTCACCGTGGGTCCGTGGCTGTCACCGGCTGTCCAAGTTTACTGCCAGCCCTTCTTGAAATTCTTGCCAGTCCCCCCACCCTGCGGCACGGTATAAATCTCCCCCTTCTACCCCTCCATCCTTGTGCCTGTTCTCCTCTCCTTTCCTCCTTTCCAAGTACATCCACCACACTTTCAAGCAAGCGTCGTCGCCTTTTGGCCTTCCCCGACTCACTCAAAGCCATTTGTCACTTCCTACCGTCGCAAGCAAATCAAGATGCCTATCCGTCCCCCTGGCAACCCTCACCCGGTCAGCGAGCCGTAAGTCAGCCCATCGCCTCACATCTCAATCACTCGAGCACTTCGTCCCCGCTCACGTTGTTTTTTGCTTGTAGGACCCTTCGCTCGGTCTTCTGGGACCTTAACCACCTGGCCATGGGACACTGGGGGTAAGTCGACATAGTTTATGCCAACACCTACCTCTATCTGAAGCTATCTTGTCTTCATGCTGCTAACCATCAGTCTCACAGTACCGGCTATGAGTACCTCCACACCTTCGACCATGCATTCCAGACCTGGTGTCGTCAGGCCGGCATCGACCCCGATACTCCGTTTCGGGTCAACGGCAGGATCTTGCCCATCGTTCCGCTGGATAGGTACGTGGCCGATTTATCTGGTCGCTTGCTGAACACAAAGTGATATACTGTCCGCCTCGTGTCATGTCGCTAACCTTTGTCGTTTGATGTAGCAAGCTCTAAGCGCACACCAGCTGAAGACGCGAAGAAGGAGAAGGAGGTCCACTCCTTCTCCTTCTTCAACTCCAATCCACGAACGGTCACTTGAGCAACAATCACGCCCGGCAGCCTTTCCACAACCATATCACCGGTCTCGGTCCAGCAAGATAACGCGCCCTCTAACTACCGCTTCGTCTGGTCCGGCCATCCACACGAAGAAGAGCAACCCTCAAGCAACGAAGCTACCTTCGGGAAGTTCTTCCGGAGGAAGTGCGCAAGGAAAGCTATGTCACCGTGGGTCGGAACCCTTCGAACGATCGTCAACAATCCGGACTTTTCGGCCAAACAGACCACCAACCTGGACCTGGTGGCGTGAAGACCTGGACTTTCCGCACCGAGCAGCAGGCGTTCATGGACGATCGGGAGGCCAAGGAGCTCATGGTCATTTACACAGACCCATCGGATATTCCACCTACGCCTAAATCGCCTGCTTACGAGCCTTCGCTTGATGACTGTAGACCCGACCCACACAGTCCAACACTATCGAACAATATTTCGCACCCAGAACGTGGCCGGTGAGGCTACGGTTACCGGCTTACGGCGGCGGCTATCGTGGTCGTGGCGGATATAACAACTCATACAACAACCGCCACGACCACATGACCGAAACTGATGAGGACTGTCAAGGAGGCACATGGCATGGAGGATTCGCTAAGGGAATGGGTTAGATCATTAGACCAAATATCAGGCGTCTTCACATCTTGCTGCGTGCGTCCATGCTTGACACTTGTGATATCGTGAAGTGCATTGTTGATATAGTATGAATACTCATAAAGCCAAAATCTCGCCATTACTGTCGCTAATGATAGTGTGTTTGGAGTGGGAGGAGGGCCAGCTCTGTCTGTGTTGACATAGCGTGGTCGACAGCAATGTTGGTCAAGTGACCTGACCTGAGCGTCGAGCGCTACAGCGCTACACTCAATGTTGTTCGTTGCAGAAGTTCTGACCGCTTGGCTTCAAGCAGTAGATGAGATGGGAGGGGTAGGCTTTGTGTGACTCGATATCATTTCAATGTGACCATTTTCCTTGGTGTTTCTTTCCTCAATTTGAAGTGCTGCAGTCAAACATCTCTGGCTCTTCTCGGAGACAAGTGGCGGGAATTCGCAAGTGTTTGAGCGCACACCAAAATAACACCATTGGCAGACACCAAATACAGTAAAGAGAAATGGTTCTGTCTGCATTGCAGCCAGGAGTCTAATCGAATCATTCGCCCACGCTTATGGCATGCGAGTGGAACTAAGTTGTTCGCAGGAAGGGAACGAACCTGGTAGGAAGAGGAGTGCAAGCGGTCTCAAGATGACAATGCATAGACGTTGTCGGACTGGACCTGGATCGTGGAACCTTGAGGTTCAAGTCGCGAAGCGAGCTCCTTAGTAGTGTCATTCCCAATATTGCGATCTCCAGGTTGTCTTGTTCCCTCCACTATACCGCTGTGCAGTGTGAAGCTTTTCTTCACATCTTGCATAGCCAAAACCTTGAAGTAATAACAAAGATTCAACCTGGGCTGTGTGAAGAAGCACCATGCGTCACTGAACAGGTGGTCTTCAGGTTCAAGGTTGACAATGGATTCAGGAACGTTCACCTCGTCGAACCTGGCGGCAAAAGGTTCCCTTAATGCGCTCTTCAAGGCCTCCGATTCTCCCATAAATGGTCCTCGGTTCCTCACCCTTCCTGTCAGCTACCACCCAGTCTTTGCATCACTCAAGCCCTCCCAGGACTGACTCTGCTTTTGCTGGCTCGTCCTCTCGCCGACACATCTGCTCTGCTTCAACACGACATCCCGTTCGACATTCTTTCTTTCCGTGATGTTCGCCTTTGTTGTTCTTATTCCAGACTTTGGTCAGTGAATGATACAACGAAGATGGGCCCACCGAACGGCATTCATGGAACGAACGAGACGTTGGCTCCGTGAGTTCCCTCCTAGCAAGTTAGTCTTCTGGCTCGGTGCCTCTGCTGACATGATCACAATGCAGAACAATTCGTTCGGTTCTTGCCGATGTTGTCAAGAAGGTTGTTGAGGAAGAGACCGGACAAGGCTGGTATGTTTTGTGACGTAAGGACTTCCCATCATAACGACCGACACTGACCCAGAGAGTTCGTCAAACAGCTCGTCTATTCTCGCTCGTATCTTGAGCAATGTGGATAAAGCGTGGGCAGAATATTGCCACAGAGCCGGCGTAGACAGAGACACCCCCTTGGGTACCCCATTGCTTCCCGATGATGGATCGGGCGAGGAATATGAGCGTGCTGCATGTCAGTATGCGATGTTGACGAAGGATTTGCCTTCCTGATATGCTGACCGGTCTTACAGGGTGCTGCTTGCCCACAAACCGGCCTATCGCCTTATTCGTCTGCCAGCACGGAAGATACTATCCGCTGCCACAGCAACCTAAGACGACGGAAGACACGCAGCCGGACTCGCAGCCGTACGCAAGAAGTAAGCGCCCCTAGACACCATGGGTACCTCTAGCGGAGGTTTGAGCTGACAACCCTTGAATCCATAGTCACCCTAGCTGGCGCTACGACCCAAGTGCAACGAGGCCCAATGCCCGGTACCAATGATGCGCGCTTTGCGATAAGTCGTGTGAGGCGCTGAGCAAGCACAGGAGGACACAAGTGACAGTAAAGCCCGAAACTTGTCCCCAGATGACATTCACTGACACTGGAATGATATCGGAAGCAGCCGTAAAGGTAGAATGCCGGTGATTTGCTCGTTAGGTACCGTCGCTTGACGGATCTCTTTGGGTTTTCTGCTACCGACGGGTTGACAGGCAATACTCTGCATGAGCATATCATCCGGGTCGAAGGGTTGTTTCCGTGAAGGGCTGGCTGATTCATATTACGATGCGGTGTCTGAAAGACTGGAAGAACCACTGGATCGTTGATACCAAAGGAGCGAAGAAGGGATGCACGAGAGGCCATTGGGAATTCGAGATTGGGAACATTGGCGAGTTGATCAATCCCTTTAGTTGTATGGCGAGTTGGTCACATAGAATGTGGTGTTGAGAAAGTTCAACTAAAGAGCCATAAGTACGTCCTTTGTAGCTAATGAAGTCGTCTCCGGCTGCCTGTGGTGGTGTCCTTGTTTGGCCATGGCCATTTGGCCCATGTCGATATCGTTATTTTCGTCGTTCTTTGCTATCGATGTTCCTCGTTTGCATTTCATCCACGGGGTCAAGTATTTTGTCGTAGCTAACGAATATTGGGTGGAAAGACGTTAGATGCCGTCGGATGATGGTTGTGCGCATCTTAGAAAGTCATACCTAATCGATGTTGATGAAAGAAAATCAAAAAAGACGAAAGTCAAGAAAACGACCGACGTCAAAAGTGGGCCTCTCACGTGCTGATAACACACCAGCGATAACTTTATTTACGCGCTCCCGCGGGGTTCGGTGGATTTCAGGGGCCGCAGTCCACTGGCAACCACTGAAACCCACTGGAGCCCCTCTTCGTTCCGGGGCTTCCCCTTCCACCGTTCCCCTCACTACAGCAAAATTTCGGCTGCTGTCACGTCATTGGGTCCGGTCGAGGTCCGACGGGAAAACGAGGGACCCATTGCTGCTGGGTTACTCACACCACGCTCTTTTTCACATTCATCCTCTCACTTCTCACTTTCACGTTTCACATCCTGGATAATCAACAGGTCACTTGAATCCTCTAACCAATTCGCCACCCGCCCTCCCGCTCGCCCGCCATGTCATCCCCCGCAGAGTGCCGCATCCTCGTCTTCGCCTCTGGCAACGGCTCCAACTTTCAGGCGCTCGTCGACGCCCTGGCCGCCGGCAACATCCCCAACGCGCGCATCACCCGCCTGATCGTGAACAGGGGCAAGGCGTACGCGACGACGCGCGCCGAGAAGGCCGGGATCCCCTGGGAGTACTATAACCTGATCTCGCACGGGTTCCAGGCGCGCGGCGAGACGGACCCGGAGAAGCTGCAGGAGGCGCGCAACAAGTACGACGCCGCGCTGGCCGAGAAGGTGCTCGCGCTGGATGAGAAGACGGAAAGGCCGCATCTGATTGTGCTGGCTGGATGGATGTATATCTTTGGCAAGCACTTTTTGGCGCCCATTGCCGAGAAGGGAATCAAGGTCATCAACTTGCATCCGGCGCTTCCTGGTAGGTTATTGTCTGACGACAGGTGTATGCTGAGGGAGGGACAACGGGATTGTGCGCTGACATCCATGCGCTCCGCGACTAGGCAAGTACGACGGTACGCACGCCATTGAGAGGGCGTACGCCGACTTCCAGGCTGGAAAGCTGGAGAACAACAGGACTGGCATCATGGTGCACTACGTTATCGAGGCCGTTGACCAGGGTGCACCCGTCCTTGTGCGCGAGGTCGAGTGCCGTGAGGGTGAGAGCCTGGAGCAGCTAGAGGAGAGGATACACTCTCATGAGCATTCTCTCATCGTCGAGGCTACTGCCAAGATTGCCGGCGAGATCATCGCCTCTCAGCAGGCACAGCAATGATTGGCACTGGGAGTCGAAAATGATGAGGTGGTATAGCGATGATGATGAAAGACGACAAGAATATAGAAACAAAAGAAACAGGACACGAAACGAGTATTTGGGCCTTGTTCAACATCACAGGTTCAACAGGATAGGTATGCAAAACGACAGGGCAAAAAAGGGATTTAGAGGGAAAAGGACAAGGCTTGGGGCGGATCGTAAACAGAGCAAGGGCTTTCATGCATTTCAACACTGAATACAGCTAGTACAGGGCACGGGGAAAACGGCGTGATGAAGTGAACTACGCTTCAAGGCTTCCTGAAAGATCGGAACAGAGACGCACGTTCAAGATGGAGGACGTTCTTTTTCGCCGCTATATTGAGGATCGTGGAACAGAAACCAAAAACACCCATGTCGCAATGGACGAACGGTGACTCAGAAGACAGCAGGGATGGCTGGTCGAGCTGGGCGAGCTGGGCAAAAAACACAAAAACACATACAACACCAGGGATTCGCTGGTCGTCACCGACCCAACTACTAGTCTGGCCCTCACTGGCTTATCTATGGGAGAGCGGACGGGATCCCGAGTTTTCCAGTGGGTATGGTCGTATGTGGTAATATTGAACGAAGAAAGTGCTTAAGTGTGTGCATCTGACGGGCAGCAAAATGGTTGTTGTCTTTGAGATGAGTGTCTTCGTAGTGTGGATCCCGCGGAACACCCCCTCCCCCCTTTTTTTGTAAACAATTCGGGTCCCACCCGCAATACCGTACAGCCCACTCCCAAAGTTCTATGATCCGAGCCCAAAAATGCTGGCCTCGAGAACACCGGACTCCTAACCGATATGAGGTACATAACGAGACCAGTTCGGTACCCGGTATGCAGAGTCCGGAAGATGAGCAAGGTTGATGAAGCAAACCACCACCAAGTAAAGCCGTGTCAAGGTGTAGAAGATGAGAAGCAAAATGATAGTGGTGTCGAAGATGACTTTGTAAACGAAGAACAGTATGAGAAGCATGATGTACGCGACATGTGCCAATCCTTTGATCATATCTTGGTCAAAGCCTTCCCAGGGCTGTGGCAACAGTCGAACAATCTTGCGTATGGGGATAATCCACATGACCCATGATATCAACAGGGAGATCCAGTCCTCGGGCTTGACGTTCGCTTGGATGTTTTGGAGGACAGTGTGTATCTCGGTGATCCTCCCAAACGGATCCTGCCAGAACGGTGGAAACACGATCCACGAGGCGACGAGGAAGACCGGAATGATAGTGGCCGTTATGGTTAGGCTCGACACCCTCCACAGCGTCTTCTCAATCTCGGTGAAGAAAGGTGCATTCCAGGCAACGCAATGGAGACCACCGTAGATGAACCCAAAAATGCTGAAACCCAAACAAAATCCGAAGCGTGTACCGGGTTCTCCAAACCGAGGGAAGTTCCCAATGCGATCCTTCAGGAGGTTGGAAGGGACAGTATCGAAGCCATGATAGAGAAGGGAGAGTTGCCACCGTCGGATGTCAGAGTGAAGAACTTGGACATAAGGAACTATGCGACTGATCTCCTCCAACCGCGTCTCTGGGATTGCATCGTCGATTGGCCTGTCAAAGAAACCAGCTCCACGTAGTGCGATACTATTCCACTCACTACCATGGTGACCATGGTTCATGTCGGAAGAAATACGCTCCTTGCGCCCAGGAGGTGTCAGTTGGACAAGGTATAAAAGGTCTTCGGACTTGTCCACCTTCAGGAAAAGGGGCTCTCTAGAACTTCTGCGAGGTTTGGCCAGTAGTTAGCAAAAGTCGATGGTCAACAGATATCGGCGAGCTTCCAAGATCGTATTGGGAAACCTACTTGTGCCTGTTTGAGAAATGGTAGCCCAAAGGTGTGTAAACGAGGTCTTCAAAAGCCCTCCGCCGAGCGCCAAACATACCGAACTTCCTCTCGACTGGTCCCTTTCGGTTGATATTGATCCTGTTCTCAAGCTCTCCAGTCCCTTTTGACTCAACAGGAAACACGAGACTCTGGACATCCTTGTGGAGGTGCGCTGATTCCGACTCTCTGTTGTCCAGCTTACTCTTGGCGCACATAGTTGCAAGAACCTTCGCCTCCACGGTTATACCCTCGGGGTCGAATGGGATTTTCTCCGGCTCGTCAATGCTTAAAGGCTTGCTCCACCACAAGCCGTAGATGATCAATGTGCACACTGCATGGCCAAAAGTGTTGAGTTCTAGCAGACTTATTGCTAGGCCTTGGGCAAACCGAGTGAAACATTGAGCGCAAAACCAGGATGCTACCACGTGGGTATGTTTTGTTAGCCGCCATCCCAACCATGAATACGTTTCTGTTCCGCGGCCATACTGCACTTACCTTGCAAGCAAACAAGTGCCTTGGCTAGAGTATTTCCTTTGCTCTTGTCCTGTATATGAACGAGTGATGGCTTGGGAATTAGGGAGTACAGTCCCTTTTCTTTGAAGAAGCTAAGGGCTTCTGGAACCAATGTAAGCCGTGTGCGCAGTGCCCCATTTGACTTCCAAGGGAGGAAAGATTGGATCTCCGCCTTGTCATCGCTCCCTGTGTAATCCTTCATTTCGACGACGAAGCCGCCCATGACTGCCAAGAAGCTGTGCATCATGGTCCATTTGGGCGTGAGGGAGGTCTGCGTCAAGCATCTGTTAGCTCATCGCTAAGTCCAGTGGCTTGTAGTGCAGCATACCTCCAAGTCCGTTATGCACTTGTGATTCCTGAAGCAAGATGTCATGTGCCTCCAAAGCGTCTTTCCTTTCGTCTTCCATGGCCACGAGTATCCGTGAGTCTCTTTGGGTGGGTTCATGGCTTTGGTGAGCTTCTTTGCCTGTGTGTATTGCTGAAACGCAGTAAAGGCAATCTTTTGGCGTTGAAAGTGTTAGCGCAGAAAGTGCTGGAAAAAGGGCAGAACATCTTACCAGCTCTGGGCAGACAAGGCCCATTATCATCCATCCAGTCTTGCGTACAAACTGTCTCATGCCGCTCTCATTGTGCCCAGGGACGTTGAAATGGAGAGAAGTCCATACACAAAGACCGAGTGTTAGAAAACATGTCGAGAAGATGGCAAACGTTCCTCGGCGGTCAGGCTCTGGTTCAAAGCGAGGGTCAGCTGGGCCGGTGAAAGCACTGCCGAATATTCCAGAGTGAAACATGGCAGATAAACTGAGAGGGGAAGTGGAAGGATAAAAAGCGTGGGTCAGTGGAGGGACCGGATCTTGGGGTGTTCAAAGGGCCATCATACAGTACTCGGTAGGAAGTCGAAGGTGGCCGAGAAGGGAGAATCCCGGAATATATGTGCGAGAAGGCTCCAGAGGACCCCTTACCGCACCACTCTTGCTATCGGTTTCGAGTGTTGTTACACAACAAGGAGAGGCATTTAGCCCAGGCTGCCAGGCACAGTAGGAATCAGCCGTTGCGCACCCTACACCAACAGCCTCGAAGTTGAATCAGCGAACCATCAATTACATCGCGGTAGCCGACGGCCCGACCCTGAAGTTACAAGCCAGGTCTGTCAGAAGAAAGGAGCACCAGGAACACACCTATGGTCATGGAGCTTGTCAACTAGAGGCTGAAAGCCACCAAGGCAGACTACCGTATAGATTCGGCCCACAGGGGATCTTTTTCCGGTGTGGACAGCCTGATAAAGGACATTGTTAGCTTCAAGATGCCCTTGACAGCCAAAGATGCCTTCTTGCGGCATAAACGTACATGATGCATAGAGGTCCAAGACAGCTCACGCCATACAGCTTTGACACCGCCTACCTCGAAGGTCCATTTACAACAAAGACTGAAACCCCGGAATGGCATCGTACATGGGCGAACGACAAGGCGACCAATCGAAGGGACGAGATATCTCTTTCCTAGCTCCGTGAGCCAGCAGGTGGCTTGCAGCCGCTTAGGCGCCTATCAGGCAAAGGGGGAGAAGCTGAGGAGAGGAACAGAGCCTCAGCCCTCAGCAGGCTTGCACCATTATGCAGTGGCCAAGCACCAAGGCTCAAGAAGGGTGTTGACGTAGATGAAGAAAAGACAAAAGCAACGGGATGCATTTGTGAAAGAAGCTTCAATGTCAACGGTGATGGAGGTGTCATTGAAGAAATTTCTCGGTGATCCCTCCACCCCATTGACAGGATGAGCGCGGGATGTGACTTCCGTTTTGAGGTGCATTCTGAACATAAAGTGCAACATGAGAGACGGGAGGAAGCTGCCTCCCACGTTGCACAACTTAGCCGAGAAAGAGCAAACATTCGTTCTTTCCACTGGGCTGAAATGACTGGCAGTTGTCACTGTGTTACCCCGCCCTCTTCCCCAGTCCAGGTGGTACTCGACCCTGAGCAATTGCGGACTTCCTGATGTACTCAACTTTCTTCCCGCATCTACCACAATAGCGTCAAAGACCATCGGCATGCTTGCGCAACGAAAGCTCGCAGCCCAATGGCCCTCAAGGGCGCTCTATATGGGCCGTCAAACCCGCATGAGAACCATCCCTCAAATCAGATCCTACTACGACGAACCAAGCACCCCCTCCCACATCGACGCCATCACCCGCGACCCCAAGTACTCACGCATCCTGCGCAAAGTCTACGGCGCGCCCTTCCAAAGCCTCGTCAAGCCACGAATCGACGAATGGTTCGCCTACTGCCTCCAACGTTCCACCCCAGGGGCATCATCCTCATCAGGACCAGGAAGACAAATGACCATCCAAGACCGCACGCGCGCTAAACACGAATGGGCCCAAGAAGTCCTCCACCTGCGCGAGCCCTACAACCGCACTCCTTGGCGGTGGGACTCCCTCAGCCAGCGGTCCGAGCCGCCAGCTGGTATGCGGCAACCCGGGGAGCCAGTCGCGGATTTTTTGGAGAGGCTGCCGCCGGTTCCGGGGCCGAAACTGGGCGGGAAGAATGATCGGTTTGTGCCGAGGTGGTATGTGGTTGAGAACCCGAATCGGGAGGCGTACTTTGTGAAGGGGTACTTGGATCATGGGAAGGCGCATGAGCCGCACCGGTTTGGGATTTGGATTGCAAATCTGAGGAATGCGTACATGACGTTTTTCGAGCAGGTGGCGTATAAGAGGAGGATTGGCAGGATGAGTGAGGAGAGGTATTGCGAGGAACTGAGAGAGTTCATTGCGAGGAAGGCGAGGCAGTTTAGGTTGGTGAGGGGGGAGGTATGTACAGACAGACTTCTCAGTTTCATCGGGCTGACGCTATATGGACCGCTAACATGTCTCCCTCTGGCAGTGGATAATTCCAGTCCCAACAGCTGAAGCAACCAAAGTCTGGTCCGAAATAGCCCAAGCAACCGACCTCAACATCCTCGGCACCTCCGCCCGGATAGCCACCTCTTCCCCCATAGACTACCCGGACCACCGGCTAATCGCCGTCCAAACGGTCGACTTCTCTGACCACGAAGACGTCGAACGCGTCCTTCGCCGCCTCGAAGGCATGGGCATCATAGACCGCACCAGTACACCGCCCATCAGCTACCAAACAGAAGCATATTACTACCTCGGCATAGGACCCAACAACGTGCACAATCTGCCTACAGCCTTTTACACCAGCGAGCAGTTCTTCAACGACGAACTGAAGTCCAACCTGAGACGGGGGCGGTCAGGGCAGATTCTGGATGAATCCGTGCTTCGAAGAAGCGAAGAATTGCGAAGGAAGCAGCAGGAGGAGCAAGAGGAACAGGAGGAGATTGCGGACTTTGGACGGATCTGGAACCAGGAGCCCGAGGAGAAGAAGCGGGTGTGGATACCGCCGCAGGTGATGGTGCAGAGGGATCCGAACGTGTTCCAGGAGTTGGAGATCGCCAAGGCGGAGGCGGAGAGTGCGAGGACTGGGAAGAAGAAGGCGCGGAGGATGACGATGGAGGAGTGGGAGGAGACGAAGGGTGGTGATGATCCGGTTGCGATGGCGTTGAATGCGAAGAGGGTTGAGTGAGTGGGCCAGTTAGCGATTCCTGACGGGTCAAGTACTTCTGTTGGGTGTTTGTTTGGTGTTAAAGGGTATGGGAGATTCCCGAGACGTTGTCTAGCTTGTGCTTCTAGATGTTGTCACTGGAGCTGTTGCCTGGTGCTTGTCCTGATTTCTGGTCCTGTCCTTCCTCTTTCTGGATCAACTACACCGTAATCCCGTTCTTCGGTGAACGTCAGGTCCGTTGATGCTACTTCTGTGTCATTCTCTACACCGTGGCTCGCCCGCAATGCTGCCCAGTCGATCCGCCTTTGCGCTACATCGATTGAAGTGTCTCGATCCGTCAGGCCGGACTCTGATATAGTGTCCAAGTCTCTCAGTTGCGGAACTGCTCTCAGCCAGCGAACCCGAGGAAAGACGCGTACGAGCAACGGCTTTAGACAGGGCATGCAAGCGCATATGATGGCGACGTTCAGTTCCAGCATGCTGTTGCGGTAAAGACTATGGTTAGCTTGACCAGATGAGTGTCGCCACAGGGTTTGGGAAAGATACTTGCCCCCAGACATAGTTGATTGCCAGGCGCCAAGTGTGATCCTCATCTTTCATACCCATGATAGCACAGATGAAGCGGAAAAGGCTGACTCCCAGCACGCTGGATTGCCTTCGTGTTAGCTAGAGCTTTGTTCGAAAGTGTGAGCTGCTAAAACTTACAAGCCGCCTGTCCCCAGGATAGCACCGATGGCAACCTTTTGCGCGAACTCAACTCTCAAGGGCCTGATGATCCATATGGGCATCAATAAGATAATGACGACGGTCATAACGTTGATTCCCAGTAGTGGTATATACCAGTTATCGTCATTCACGCATTTGTCTTCGTTCCAACCATTCCAGGCGGTCTCGATCGGTCTGCACCAATAAAGGACGCCTGTTGCTCCAACAAAGTTGAAGGCAAAGACGAGAGCAATGGTGGAATAGACGGCATAAGTGAAGCAACGGCTTGTTGTGAAGCGTAGGTAGAAAGAGAGGATTGAGAGCTTGGTGAAGAGGTTGGCAATTGGATACGTGCTAGTGACTCCAAAAGCGCTAACCTGAAGAACGTGGTCAGCTACGGTGGACTGTTTCATTGTGTCCTGCGAAGAGGCGGAGATGGGATATTAGGATGACATACGAGAAGATACTTGGTGTAGGTATGTTTGGGGTCTGGAACGTCATTCATATGCCTACCAAGCCCATATTGTGTTTCTAGGTGAACACCCCTGAGATTAGCCTCTCTTCTCAAAGTTTAACATTCGTGGTGCACAAGAGGAGACAAGACCACATACGTATTGTCACAGATACTGAGAAGAGAATGGAGAATATCTGTGGGAAACATTAGTTTAGCATGTACTCGTTACAGGGTATGCTCATTGCCAGTATCGTACCAATGCAACGAGAATGAACCCTGCGGATACCCAAGGTTAGCGAGCTGGCTGCAGCATTTCCCTAGGATCAGGATTCCTGACCCAGGAGGCAGGTTCTTTCTGCTTACAATCTTCCTTTGGCTTGGATTTCAGGATGCGACGGGTCGTGTAGAATCTAGCGCAGACGAATATGGCGGGGAAGACAGGAACAAGCCAAGCAGCCAAAACAACTTGAGGGGCAAGCGTTTCTCCTTCGCCATATGGCTTACTCATCCGCTCGACTAAAACATCGGTGGGCGGTCTTTGATGATGTTGGACGTCCATGGATGGAACTTGTGGACGCAAGAGTGCGGCCTTGCATAAATGAAGATTTCGGTCAGATATCAATGGAGGCGTGATATCGGAGTCTTTAAGGGCAGTCATTTCCGTTTATTTTTCTCGTGAAGCTGAGGTCAGACAAAGTCAGCAAAGGCCCACCCCTTTGTGAGTTGCCAGTGGTTGAGCCGTTGAGGGGATCTGGGGAGAATAGACAGAAGGGGTTAGGCCCGGGCGGATAGAAATTGGCATTTCAATACCCAGCCCTAGACCATGCCCAAAACTGTCACAAAGTCCCTTCCTTGGCTTTTCCATAGCTCGTAGGGCGTCCATTGTCACCGCTGATCGCTACCAGGCACTAATAACTGGGTGTGTGTAGTGGTGACTGAGCGCGTGGCGGCGAGGATTGAGATTGAGCTTCACTTGCGGTTGCTGTGCTTCATGATCTTCGGGATGTCACGGTGGTTTTCTGCATGGACATGGATCATGGTGGACTGCTGGGTCTGTGCCTGGCATCACGGTGATGAATTTATGAGGGCTTGGCCTGTGATCGACCCAGTGAGCAAGACTCTTTTGGTGTGTTTTCAAGACATATTCATTAGGTAGAGGAGTGATGAAGGAGTGCAGCTTGATACGTGCGAAGACCGTGAAAAGATTTTGCGTCGAGGGAGTTGCAGTGTATAAAAAGGGAAGAGCTTGGCCCACACTGCCTGTGCGCAGAGGAGGCCCGAATCTGGGTGGGGTCAGCTGAACTGCAGTGGGCTTAATCACCTAGGCAGCCCATATCTCGGTGGGGTGGCTCGTGCGGGAAACGCGTCGCGTCGGTTTGTCCACACAAATTTACCCCGCCATGGGAACCTTGATGGCCTCTGTTTTTCCCAGCGCCTTCGCAATTGGATTTGTCGACTTTTACACTGCACTCGATCCCACCCACAATCTTCGGAACTGACAGCCCACTTTGTCTGGATTGTTGGAAATCGCATTCCTGGACCTTGGCCCTGATGCGACCGGGCCCCGCACCTTGCAATGGCCGATCCGCCTCTTCCTGACGCGGCCCCTGCCAGCAATTCACAAACCGACGTCCCTCAAGTCTCTGACCCGATTGCTGGCCCGAATGCCAGAGCGACCACGATAGACGCGGCGACACAAACCGACGGTATTCACTTGACCATCCCCACACCTCTACCTCGGACAATACCTCACCGCTCGCCGTTCTTTAGCGTCTTTCGAACCGCCTACGAGAAGGCGGATGCCTCTTCAGTTAGCGAGTCGCTGCTGTTATGGCCGGAAAAGTACTCGCACGCAGAGCCTCCGGCGATCCTTTTCGGTCCTCCAGGCACCGCAGGGACATGGTTTACTTCACTCCGTCAACTAGACCATGATACAGCGCGACGGATAGAAATCGTCCGCCGGGGCGCAAGAGCTGCTGGTTGGGACGTGTTCTTTGCCAGCGTCAGAGCTGTATGGTCTGGCCCCTCGATCTCGAAACTGTATCCGAATATCCAGAAGTGGCCCGACTGTCTGGAATCTGCGCTCTTCCAACACTTGCGCCGCCGAGATTCTACTAGCTCCTTTTTCGACGTGGAAATGTTGTCCGCGTACGACTTGGATGGAGAGGCTGTACTGCCGCCGTGGATTAGCAACAATAACGCACCGAGGTTTTCCATGTTACACAAGGTTCAGGGTCTCGTACACGAGGAACTATTCTGTACCCAACCCCTTGAAGAAACTGTGCCGCATCCGGGCCCCAAACACCTTGATCATGAATGGACCCGGCAGTCCTGGCACGCAGATGTAAGTTTGGCCTTATCTCAATGCTTGACCGCGTGCTGAAGTGTTATGGCAGACGATTCTCCTCGTTCCTCAAGCAAAATCTTTAGGTGTACTGTCCTCTTCAGTCATCGCAAATTGTCCCTCTGGGGACGATCAAGTCCAACATATCGCCAAGTACTTCCTGGGACTAGCCCTTCAGCAAACCATCGAATTCCCCAATTCCGACCTAACAATCCATAACGCCCATATCGCCATTGATATGCTATACCAAGTTATGAATACTGCATCATGGGGGTCGACAAATGCGGAAGCTGTGATGACCCCTACAGTGAAGTCCCAAATACTCATGTTCGCCGGAGAGCAACGTCATTATCCACTCTTCCTTCGGGCTTGCACTCTTCAAAGCAGGTTTGACAGTGCCCCCGACCAGCAGCTTTTCGTCCCTTGGCTCAATTGTCTCGTCAAGAGGAGGTTGTTGATGAACTTCTGGGATCCATACCTTCGAGAATGGTTAGTCCCATACTTTACCATCCACCGCCTCATCTGATGTAGCTAACATGCAGCTAAAACAGCTTGACCCAGCTCATCCTTTCGTACCAGAACTTGCATGACCGAGTCGAGTTTGTGCTGGCCTTGCCAAAGCAGATCACCGGTCAAGGTCTTCTACCCCACCTGCTTGTGACATCGTGGCTCAAACCTTTACTCATCCCGGATGATTTCCGAACACCTTTACTCTGTTCGTCAAAGGATGGTCGTGCTCTAGCTAAAGCCGCTCTCAGCTTTGGTAATGAGTCTACTGTTGCTGCTGAGTATGTTGGGTCCCCCAAAAAACTTGCAAAGCATGATTGCTAACATCGAACTACCTACTAGACTTGTCACGGACCTTCTGATTCAAATGCAGCTGCCCACCGAGCCGATGCCTTGGATCGCTGCGTTTATCGAATCCCTACACCTGAAGATTGACTGGGGCATGAGACGGCATCTTTGCAGAACCTTCATCCAATTCGACCACTTTTTCACATCCCATCACCAATCAAGATACGTATCTGCTTGGTTATCTGAGGACATCGACATCGTTGGCTTCCTCCTCTACCTCGCAAGACAAGTCGACTTTAACCTCTACCAGGAGTGGCTGGCTGACCTCAGTAGATCGGTCAAGCAATGGGAGGGCATCTACAATCCTGGCATGATGGCGTTTTTTACTAGTGTCTACAAAGAAGTATCCGGGGTAGCGCTTCTAGGCCCCCTATGCACCGATTTACTAAAGCAGCACTACCGAATGCTGGTTCGGCCACTGCAAACTCACCTGTATGGTCATCAGAACTTGTCACGGAAGCCATCCAGACCGGTTGATCCTAACGACCATGTAGCGATGGAAGGGTATCGGTTCCTAGTGGATGCAACTCAAGAGACAGGACGATTCAGATGGACAGCCCTCCAAAGAGACTCGGTTAAGTGGCTCTGGAAAGACACAGGGGTTCAAATCACTTTCGATACGTCCACCCAGCCCCCTACCTTGGTGGTCAAGAAGCTTTCTGCCTCCAATGATGATTGGTTCAAGCGAAGAAAACTTGCTGCGCAGTCATGCAAAGAACTGGAAGAACTTCGCCATGCCAAAATAGAATACACGTTTGGGCCAACAGACCTCGTGGATTGGTCGTTTGCGGATGGTACCGGTCCAGATCCAGCATGGGTCTTGGAAGATGATCCGGCAAACCCACCCCCCGAAACCCCAAATACACCAAGACGTCCAACGCTCGCCAGGGTCGTCTCGCCTAGAAGCTCTCCCACATTTGCTTCTCCGACCAGTAGTGAGGCCAATCCGAGGGACCAAACCATTAGAGATGAGACGTATGGTTTTCCTTCGGCTAAGAAGCCTGACGACAAACCAGCTCCAGATCCAACGGAGCTTACCAAGGAGGAAGCTTTCAAGACCCTTTCGCACAAGGAGTACATGCTTCGCAGGCACAAGATGGAAATAAAGGATCAATGGGATAAAATCCGCGAGGAAGACAACGAGGATTTGGAAGAGCTTTACGTGCTGCTCGGGCGTCGCAAGGGTCTTCCACATAAGGCATACATTACCGAGGAAGTTTTGCAACTCGCGCAAAATCCGGCGGAGGGACTTGTTGTTGTGGGCACCGCGAGACGTTGGTTGACGACCTCTTGGATAACGCGACTGTGGGAACACAAAAAAGGGATCAGATTACTCACTCCGGCTGACGATCCAGTGTTCAAGCACTCTAAGTACGGGATCAAAAGGAAACGGGGTATGGGTCTCGATGACGATTCAGAGGATGACGACGAGGAGGACGATGATCATCCCGTATGGTAATTCAACAAGTGTATGTTGCTGTCTTTTATCACGGATATCCAAAATAGAAAGTTAGGAAGAAGGGCGCCGGTAGGCGGAATGCCCCAGATCATACATCGCTCGCTCACATCCCCAATCTCCCCCAAGGCCCCAACCCACGACGCCCGCTACTCCTCATCCTCATAAAACACCAAACACCTAACCTCAATACTCTCCCTCCCCGGCGTCCCCTCCGGCGTCGCCGGATCCACAAACGCCGTATGCGGCGTCCACCCCGCCACCCCCTTCTTCCCCCTCCCCCACGGCTCCTCCAGTCCCTCTCCCCAACTATCAAAGCACTTAATCAGCACCACCTCCTCCGGCTTCATATCCTTGACATAATAAAACTTGTGGCTTTCACTCGGCACCACTCCATACGTCTCCCCCTTGACTTCATACCCCTCCGTGCTCGGGTACGTTTCTGGGAGGGGAGCAATCTCCTTCCCGCGATCATCGCCATCATCTTCTTGCAGGGAACGCTTGGGGTAAAGCAGGTCGATGGGAACTAGATCTCCCGGAGAAGTAGACCGCCAGTCGATAAACGCCAGCGGAAAGTCCGTCGCCGGGTGGGAAATGGGGCGCCAGACGTTGATAATCTGGTACCGTCCCTTCAACAACTTCTCCGCCTCTTCTGCAGGCGTCACATGCCTGCGCACGCGAGTGGCTGCGGCAGCAGGCGTCTGATCAACATGCACCTGCTGCACGGGCCTTCTGGCTGCCGAATCGTTGTTCCTGCGGATGGTATGATCAAAAATCTCTACCCTTTTAATCCCCGGCAATTTCTCCCGCAAAAGGGCCTCGACTTCGGCGTAATACCCCGACCAGATGGCGCGCTCGTCGGTGAATGAGGTTTCTCGGGCTGGATGGTTGTACAGCGCGAAGCCGGAGACATCCACGCCGAAATCTGAAGGGGAGGATTGAAGGGCGGAGCGTAGGTCGTGGACGGGCTTGGAAACGGAGACGCGGGAGAAGGAGGAGTAGTCGACGTCTACTTTGGACCAGGATTTGATGAAGGGGGTGGAGGAGCGGTTGATTGTTGCTGGGTCGGCGTAGCGGAAGGTGCCGGTTGTCATTTTGGCGGTTGGGGTTGGGGTGGTGAGTGTGCGAGCGGGTTGTTCTCGGAATATGTGAGGAATGCGAGTTCTGATGGTGGTTCTTCTGAGTGACGAAGTAACTGCTTGCATTGACTTGTGTGCTTTGTTGCCGGGATAATTGGTGATGCACAATGATAAAGATGCTCCTGCTCCAGATGATTGCACCTCAACTTTGACGGCGGCCGGAAGATGATGTTCGATATGCGGGGTTATATACCGGTTCGGAGGACTGCGGGACGGGCGGGGGCCGGATTGCGCCACCGGTAGTCCCGCTGGCGATTTCTCCACAATTGCCGGGATGGATTAGTAATGTCATTGGAGGCTTGGTAATGCTGTTGATTGCATCAGCAACTTCAAAGTACTTCGCTCTTCGATAATGGTTTGATATCTGTCATTCGTATGTTTTGAATTTCAAACCGTGGGTCGGTGTGAGCTGGTGGCATTTTGCTGCCAGGTGGGCAAAAAAAATCAAGGGACAGAATACTATCACATTTACCTGGGAATCTGCAGTAAAAATGTTAAGACCTTTTTCGAGCTGCTTGCTCTGAGGTCCCGGCGTTACATGCGCTGCACTAACCATTTTACCAGCAAATGCCATACAGAACTGATGTGTCCCTCGATTCTTCTTCCCACACTCTCTGCCAGAGATCAAGTGTTGCGACGAAACGACCAGTCCAGCTCACACCCACGGTTAAGGGTCAATTGGATTCCGATGACCTTTGTTTCAGAAAATTCTTCGGCGCATGCAATGCAAGGGTCGCGTCAAGACATCGCGATTCGCGACGCGCTGCAGCCGCCATGCTGTAATCCAATGCATGCTGCAGCACTGCAGTCCACGGCAGTCAGTGGCTGTAAGACACGCATCGAATTTCTTCATGCACTGCTTGCTGCACCTCACGAGACAAGCATAAAAGTCTGGATTCATATGCAGTGCAGTAGGTATGTCTTTCTTTCAAAGATCGTGACGACCTTCTTATGGTCTTGTATTAATGATGTATCTATCTAGAGGGTATGCCTTTTTGTCCCTTTGGGAACCCCAACCCATAACGATCGTGTGTGTGGTATATGTCATGATATGTAAGTCATGGTCTTGTCTTTCGTAACGTCCGAACCCGCGTTCCGTTCGTGGTAAAAACATCAAAAAACATTACGCCTTTTTTGCGCCGCGCTTTATATCCAATTGTAATGATTCCCCGTTCATAGACAACGACGACAAAAAATATGTGCAAAACAACAAAAACTACTCAAAAGACAGACAGTGGAAGAGCCAGCTTAACTGTCAAAGATGGGGCCATAGGCCGGGATGCCACGCATCTCGCACCCATGCACGATTTTCTTGGTCATCATGGGGTTGCTGATGCAGCAGACCGCCTCGGCATTGAACTCCTTGAACAGCCGGAGAACGATGGGTAGCATGTCCACGCGGCCGGTGATGGAGGTGTCCAGAATGAGGGGGTTGTTGTCCATCCTGTGGACCAAATCCAGGGTGCGCTGGCCATAGGTCTTGAGGGGGGACTTGGTCTGCCAGATGACGCGCATATCGGGCCTGTTGGCGTCCTCGATGAAGGAGAGGCAAGGGCCGATGCCGGAGCCGGTGGTGACGACGATGATCTTGGGGAACATGCGAAGCACGTAGCCGAAGCCGTAGGTGGGCACACCGCGCTTCCAGAGGTGGGTGGGCTGGTCGTTGATGGTGGACTTGGTCCAGTCGCCGACCTTGGAGACGATACACGAGAACTTGGTGTCGGGGGTGTCGAACTTGTCCGTGAAGCAGGCGAAGCTGTGCCAGTCCTTGAGGGGATGCTTGGCGACCGAGATGCCCTGGCCGAAGACGACCTCGGTGTGGCTGAAGTGAAGACGGATGGCATGGGGAGAAAGGGGCTCGGCCTTGACGGGGACCTTGCGGAGCATGAGCCACGGGTGGATGGTGGCGAGGGTGAGGACGATGATGATCCAGAAGGCGGGCAGGTGAAGAAGGAAGTTACCCAGGTTGGCTTGCTGCTTGCCCAGCAGGATGAGCAGGATCCAGAAGAGGACGAGGATGATCCAGTTGGCGAAGCGGTGGGTCAGCTCAAAGTAGTCGTGCAACCTCATGCGGAACGAGGGGTAGGCGACGATGACGATGGAGAGGAGGAAGCCCAGAACGGCCCAGACAAAGGTCAGGACCGTGGTGTTAATGGCGGACGGCGTGTAGTCGTACGTGAAGAGTGCGGCAAAGCCAATGTACCAGACAACCGATGCCACACCTGTCCCGCTGTGGACGCCGCCAAAGTGGAAGACCTTGCAAGCCAAGCGGCGGATCCTGATGGGTGCAGATCTGGGGATGGATCCGAAGATGAGGAAGAGGGCGTTGATGACAAGGGGTTGACGGCACAGACCGCAGACAGCGATGTTGACGGCAGCAGCGTTGACCAGGTCCATGGGGGTGGCACCCTTGATCATCATGATCACAAAGGCAATGGCATTGCCCATGAAGGCTACAGTGAAGAGCCGACGGTAGATGGTGAGGATCGTGTATCGGACACGGCCCAAGGGCTTCTGCTTGTACTCGTCCTCCTCGGTTTGGGCCTCGAGGTCGACGATGGTTGGGCATGTCGACTGGTACGTGAGCCGCTTCTCGTTGACGATGAGAGGTTTTTCTGAGTTGGTCGATGATGTGGAGATGGCGGAAGCTTGAGAGAAGGTGGATGAGACGGAGTCATTCTGCCTGGTATGGCCAAACTGCCTCCCGCTGGACGTAGTAGGCTTGTTTGGTGTGGTTGTGGTCTCGATCGTAACCGTGATCCCTGCCGTTGAGGGTGTAGTACCCTCGACGAGAGATGTGTGTGGTTTGTCCTCCATGATGAGATGTCTGATGGTAATTTCGACTACAGACTCCGAAGGGTGAAGGTTTCGGACTTGGTCGTTTGGATGTGTGATGGGAGAGATTGCGATCAACTTGGACTTCGGATCGAGCAGAGGACAACGGGATGGGACCACCATATATCAGCATCGGGAGTCCGTCGTCCCTGTTTACATAAAGCCAAGGGCAGGCCCACCCCTTGGAGTCCGATCCCGGGTGGTGAGCTGGCCCGACACCGAGCACATGTCGCCGCATTCGTCGAGTGACTGGTACAGCTGGGAGGCTCGCATCCCTTTCTGGTGGTCCATGGCATCGGGATGAACTATCGGTCTTGTTGCGGAGTTTGCGGAGTCACTCTGTGGCCCATCCTGTCCACACTGAACCAACATTGCGGTAAGTGATCTACGGTCTGTCCACTTTCATGTTACCAATCGATAGGTACTGATAAAGGGAATGGCGGGAACCGTACATGGAAGTTGCACATCTTCACGACAAGCTGCCGGTTACACAGGCCGCAAAGCTGAACAACCACTGGAACACGGCCGCGGGTGGAATCCGACAACCTCTCAACCCATTGCCCTACTGCATGACGACACATCCTCGACTCAGTCCGAGACGGTCACCGGCCTAGAGACAACAACGGCGGAGATTTATGGCGGGGAGGTTGAGGTGTTGGCATGCAAATTCTTCCTTCTGCAGGTGAGACGGTGTTGTTGGAAAAGGGGTTGCACCGCAGATGGGGAACAGGAACTTGGTTCTCAGAGGGTTGCCGGGACCGGGACGGGAATGCTCTTGACGGTGTATGGGTTGGCATCCAGGGCCATCCAGGGCTAACCAGGGCCCATACCCGGCATCCCGGGCTCCAGAATGCCGGAGTATCTTTCTGTTGGCAAGGGCGATGAATGAAGATCGGTCCTTCCAGGTCTGCATGAAGAATTGGAGGGCAGCTGCAGGTCCAAAAGTCATGATAGTCCGACCCAATCAGTGCTGTCTCAGTCACCGGCAGCACCTGTCGTTCCACCCGAGACAGCCCTGGACAGCTGGACGACCAGCGGTCGCACTCCCCACAAACAGCACTGACCGACCCCACGATTCCAAGAAGTGGAAAGGGGATTGACAGGGCACCTTGACGGCCAAAGCACAGACCATCCGACTGCGCTATGTCGCTATCGCGAACCTTCCCCAATGTTTTGATCACGATCGGCAGAGAAGGCACGCTAGCTCCATATGTCCTAGCACCTCATCGCTTGTCGGTGCTTGTCTTTCCCCCGTTTTCTTCGTTTTTCACGTCTTCCACCTTCTCTCGCAGCATTCTGTTACTGCCACCGCAAGCCACTTCAGCTTTTCGCCCTGTGATTGATTGATCATATTGAGACATTCAACTTGGTTCAACGTCTGGTGCTGCTTTTGCCCTGGGCGTTAATATTATGGCCCCTTTACCACCTCACCAACGCCATGGTCTCACGGACATTCAATTGTCTGACCGGTCCAGCTTCCAGTTCGAGGCAGTCATTCCGATAGTGTTGAGCCGCCCTGGGTTGAGGTAAATCGCCGAGAGACGGTTCCTGACTTCACTGGCAATGATTGTCTCGACTCTTTGTGCGTTCCTGGAATGCCCTTGGGTTCCTCTATGCCCCCATTTCCACTGCTACCGGAATGATCAGCACCATTACCCGCATCCACATAGTGCTGACGGCTGACAGGGAGCTGGCGACGGGACTTGCCATATCGACTCGCTTCCCTCTTCCACGCCGTACCAAGCCACAAAGTCGCACAACCACGCCCTGTCTTTCCTGTCATGCCATTGGTCCTGAGGTCAATATGGCGCCCATCCAAGGCCACTACGCCGTACCTGGACTACCGTCGAGGGCAAAGCGCCTTCGAGAACAGCTTACGCCTAGAGTCACGAACTGTGCCTGGCGAGATGGACATGCCAGCGAGCGCAGAAATGGGCCAGTGGTCCTGCTGGCCTCCGCTGCTGCGAGGAAGCAATCATCTTGGCTGCCCTGTATAACCATTTGTTCTCATTCCAGACATGAAGGGAGTCTGCGAGAAACCTATCCACCGTTCTTCAGATTGCGACAGTCACGAGCGCCATCGACAGTCGATCAGATCGCAAAATCACGGTGGAGTCGCCGTCGGTCTATGTTCTTGTTGGTTTCCCAGGTCTAACCCAGTACCTACACCATGGGGTGTCTTCCCAGCCGTCCTCAACCCTCAACCGCTGCGGGACCAGGCAAAAGGATTCCCATCTCGGATATTGTCAGCTTCGCACTCGACAGGCAACATCTCTATGACCAGAACAAGCCGCTCTTCATTGATGCCGATGACCCCATCCTCTCGTTATCCGCCAGTCAAACGATAGCATTGGTGTCAAGGCTGGTCGCGGGGTTGCGTGCGGCCGGACTGAAGAAAGGCGATGTTGTGTTATTGCATCTCGGAAACCATGTGAGTATCATCCCGGACCTCCTCTGGTGTGTTGTCCTTTCTGTCCTCCACTATGCTCAGCAATCGAGCCAACGAAGATTGCAGAAATGGTCGCCGGCGTCCCCCCTTTTTTCCTTCTCATCCCGGGATCTACATAGACCCACTTTGTCCCCATTGTCCGGGTCCCTGTCCCGTCCAAGGGCCGGCTTCCCTTCCCCAGCTTTGCTCCCCCTTTCCTCCGGACTCCGGACTACCGCTTTTGAGAGTTTGAGTTTTTGCAGTCGAATTTTGACTCACCAACAATTCATCACAGTATCTCTACGCCGCCCTGTTCTTCGCCATCGTAGGCGCAGGTGGCATCTGTTGCGGCTCTAGCCCGGCCCACCAGTTTCAAGACTTGAACCATGTCGCCCATCTTTCAGCCTCCAGATTCGTGATCACAACCCAGACCAAGACGGCTATCGTGCACGAGGTATGCACGAAACAAGGCATCCCGCCCTACAATGTCTTTTTTGTGGAAGCTCTCGACCACCAGGTCCTCCAGCAAATACTCCGCAGCCCGAGTCCGGTGGAACAACAACTCGGAACCACCCTAGGCCATAATGCCCCAGGCAGGCCACTCACTGATCTCCTTCGCCATGGTCATTCCGACTGGATGACACTGAGCAGCGAATTGGCCATGAAGCAAACAATTGCTTGTTACTATTCCGCTTCAGGGCCTAATGGAATCTCCAGACTGGTGGCCGTTTCCCACTATGCCCTCATGGCCCAACATATGGCGCTCCGCCCGGGGGATGAGCCCTACGGCGGGTCCGTGGTCCGGCTAACATGTCTCCCGCTCTGCAATATGTTTGGCATCGTGTGGAACCTCTTTGCCGCCGTACGATATGGCCATCCCGTGTACATCATGTCCAAATTCTATTACAAGCCCTTTATCCACTACGTCGATAGGTATCGGGTATCTGAAACATATCTCACACCAGCGATCATCAAGGTCCTAACTAACCTCGACGACCCTGGCCTCCGTGAAAGCTTGGTCACCCTCCGCTACGTTGGTGTGGGTGGAGGACCGATCGACTCGGTTGCCCTAGGGAAGCTGAAGGCCGTCCTCCACCCGGAAGCGACCGCATCTCAGATCTGGGGGATGACGGAGTTCGGGGTTGCTGCGCTCTTCCGCTGGGGCGAGCATGATGAGACAGGATCCATCGGCCGGCTACTTGAAGGGTACCAGATCCGCCTGGTTGATCACAAGGGTCATGATATCACGACAGAGGGCCGGCCCGGAGAGCTGCTTGTGCGATCGCCGAGTCTCCTGAGCGGATATATAAGCACGTTGCCCTCTGTCGGAGTTGATCAAGAGGGCTGGTTCCGAACCGGCACGATTGTTTCTGCCAAGGGTGGTAAGCTCTATGTTGCTGGCAAAGCAATGGTGTCATCCGAAACACCGAGAAGCACACATTCCGGACAGCTCTCACCTGCTCTGAGTTCACATTCCTATTATCATAATACATGGTGAAGGAATACAATACATAGAGGACGTTGATATGAATGAGGTTGGGACCCATGAGCCGTCGCCAAATGCTCGTCGGCAAATGCCGTCGTGTCTTCGAAGCCGCAAACATCCGGCGCTGCCCAACCTGCAGCTTACTATTCACCGCACACACCGCTTGATCGAGATAAAAGTCAATCGGTCCTGCATCTTTGCAGGTGCAAAAAGTCTTTTTCGCACTGGATTGTCTGCACCTCGCCTCCGCGAATCGGAGCTTTCTTCTCGACGACATCCACAACGTTCGCCGATTATACAGAAACCTCTGCGATGCGTGGGTCGAAAGCGAGCTGGCGAGTAAGCCGAACTTGCCAAGCTGGGCTCTGGGAAGAGAGTCAAATACGAGTTGTTTGCTGACCCGCCATGGCCTGATATCCAGTCATGAATACGGTCCTGGAGGAGAGGGAAGGGCAGCGTTCACAGTCAAAGAGCGAGATATTGTTGCGCAGTTCATCCGTGGCTGAATACGTACAACACATCACGGTTCATGCTCACAAAGATTACAAAACTCGCAAGAAGACGTGGCTGGGGGAGTCCCGGTTTCGAAGGCCTGGCTGCGGTTTGTAGTTCAATCAGACCTTTGTTACTTCACATCTCTATTATATTTCTTTCTGTCCAAAGTGTTTGTTTTGCAATCCTGTTGTTCCTGAGTTCTCCTTTTTCCGTGTTCCCAGAGGCGGCGTATATCGAGATGACGTTCCTGCCCAACCTCGCTAGCTAATCACCTCGGCATTGTACCGGACTTTGCCAAATACTCAGAAACTTAAATGTCCGTGTTCGGGTCGCTCCCATACCGCCTCAGCAGCGTGTCAGTGCCCACAGAGCATAGTCCCAAGCTGGTTCACCTCATCCCTCATCCGTCCATGTCCTCATATAGAATCACAGTTTCGAGTCCAAGCCTGTGCTTCCTGTCTTCTCAGCTCCTGTATTCTGATAGGATAGGAAAGTGGTTACAACAGACCGGACAGCATGGAACAAGGGGAGGAAGGGGCCCGAAGTTGCTCATCCCTCTTCACATCCGTCGACATTCTTCCGCATCTTCACTCTGCTTCCTCTTCACCTCCCTGACCCTCCGTCGGAACACTCGTTGGCTGCCTCTAGTGAGGGTACTTCGACCGAGCTGCTCACGATTTCTCCACACATTTCTCCATGGGATCATCAAAATCCGAGCCAAGCAAAGCTGCAAACGGGCGAGATGCCGTTGTCGTGTGCTCGCAATAGAACCACCTGTCCCACCCCACAAGGTTCACGATCATTGCCTTGGTGGCTAGAGGTAGGATCCTGATATCTGCCCTCTGCCATCCTCTCGTTCTTGGCTTTTTGGTCAGTAACCAGGACAAACAGCCATCCTTTAGATAAAAGAGATGCTTGTACATCTCGATCTGGGCCTTGTCCTATTTGTAACCGGGCGACCTCCTAGCCTCCTAGTAGTCTAGATGAGATCATTCCCAATCCAGCCGCCCCAAACCACCCAATAACATATTGAAATGCCCTAGGTACCTCTACGGAGTGGCAAAGGCGTCAACAAGATCAACTTACAGATGCGGTTGCCAAGTCTTCCTCATCCACCATCTCGGAAGGAGAAGGCGCGACAGTGGAGGTTCCGTCTGCGGCGTATCATCGGATAATTGCCCTGTTGGACGAGAGGTTTGCTTCACCTTGGCCAAGGGAGCTGGCTCTAGTGGTGGTTGGCATATTCCATATTAGGATCAGCATCTTGACCACGACATTGCGGCTTGATGATGGAACGAAACGCATAAATTGGATGTCCAAAGTGAAAACGCCTGGGAAAGTTAACCCAGGGGTTTAAGCTTGTCTGAATGGGAATACTGAGCATAGGCAATGCTCTTTACTATCCCTCGTTGTTAATGTTGTTGTTGTTGTTGTCTATTGTTTTCCCCCGACGTGGCATCAGCGTAGATGCTCACCTTTTGTTGCTTTGCTTTGGTTTGCTTTGAGCACAGGAGCGTAGTTACCGCCGACCTTGGCCCTACCCGTACAGTCGGGCGCCGCGCAATCGAACTCCTCAAGGATGAGCGCTTTAACGGGGTGAGTACCGCGGTAGACGCCCGTGGGGATGAAAAACACCGATGAAAAGTACTCCTCAGGCGGGCTCAGGCCGAGCTGATACCATCCCTTTTGCTCCTTACACCACCCTCTCCAACCAAAATGAAACATTTCATCATCTATTGATCGAAAGATTTGAGGTCTTCCATCACCTACATGGCTTAGTACCTTTCTTTTTCGTTTAAAGTGCTCTTTGGAAGTAAGAGCTCCTTTGGCTGCAAAAGGCGGTAGCTTCGAATCATGACCAAGAAGGCATGATATTGACAAGTTCAGCCGTACTTCGGGTCGAGATGACCTCGAGAAACAGGTAACGAGATTTGACGATATAGAGTGAGGACATACAAGTTAGAAACTTCACGAGTTTGCAAAACATGGTCAAGTGAGACTGTGAGTCATGAACACGTTCGAAGGGTGGTGCATGGAGAAACAAATGGTGGTCCGCAGAGTTCGACTCTTTCATTCTTTTGTTTACCCTTTATCCCATCCTCCTCGTCAAATACCTTACTCAGCAAGGCGAGCCGAGCTTACTTCGAAATTGGAACCAAACTCCTTGCTAAAACAAACAACAAAAACATTATTGGGTTGTATCTCCGCAATTCCTGTTCCTTTCAAATTTCCCAGTAGTTCCCATATTGCCCTTGCCTAGCCCGTTCCTCCACTACCTTTGTTAAGGTCTTGATATCCTCCTTTAACATTTTGTTCTTGTCCTCGAGCTCAGCGATATTCTTTTCGAGTTTTTTCTCTGTTTGACAAGCCTGAATCACCGTGTCGCGAGAAATACCAACGGCAGCCATTGCTTGGTTGAAGGAGCTCTTCAACGCTCCTGCACTCTCCACCTGTTCGGCAAGGCCCTTCTGCAGCTTCGTCTTGTCCTTCTTCAGCTCCGCGACCTCATCTTCAAGATCCTTGATCTTCTCCTCCTTCCTCTTTACGTCCTTCTCAAGGTCCCTCTTCTCGGCCAAAAGCACCTCGAATTTTTTGTACTGGATATCCTCATTATCGATCAGGTTCTCCTTGAGGCGCTTGACCTCCGCGTTCTCCTCCTTGAGGCGCTTGTTCTCAGCCCAAAGCTCTCCGATCTGGCTGCTGTAGTCCTGGCAGGCGCCCTTGTAGAAGGCTTCATAGTTGGCTTTATGCTCGCTCAGGAGCTTCTTCTTCTCCGCGGCATACTCCTCTGCATCCTCCTTGAGCCTAGCGATCTCGGCCTTGAACTTGGCGACGAGATCTCTGCCCTGCTCTAGGGTGAGGCCAACCTCAGGCTTGTTGTAGACTGGAAGCACAAAAAAGTCTGAGTTAGTAAGGTACTCGAGATAAGCTGTTTATTTTGATTTCAAGTTCAGGTTGTACTCACTGTAGCGGCTCCACATCATTTCATCAGCAACGAACGCCTTGAACGCGTCGACTTGGTCGCGTGAGATGTTGTAGAAGGCGCCGTACTCGTCGAGGAGCTTGGTGACGTACGCGCCCTCAACTTTGGTTTTGAACTCTTTCTCGAGCTCGTCTGTGGTGAGGTTGGGGTGACTCTTGGTGATTTCTGAGAACAGGTAGCTGTGGTTCGAATGGTACACAGGCTTGGTCGTGCCGTCTTGGTTTCCAGACATCTTGAAGTTGAGGTAAGTGCAAGGGCGATGTTCTTGCAAAGTGAGGGTGACAAGGCTGAAGTTGATGTAAGTGCAAGGAGAAGGTTCTTGCAGAGTGTGAGAAGGAGTGAAGGAGAATGGTAGAGGTAGAGGTAGATTGATCTTGCTGTCGTTGATGCTAGACTTCTTGGAGTTCAAGTTCTGGCAAGCGCAAGTGAGAAAGTGCAAGTGCAAGTGGAAGTCGAAAGCTGTCGCGAGATTCAAGAAGGAGAAGAAGGAGAAGGCAGGAGAGGCAGCGCGGGGTACTGGTGAATAGATGTGAAAGTCGTCTGAAGTCGACGCAAAATCTCAAATGGAGAAGGCAGAATAGGCACACGCGGGGTACAATACTATTGAACGAATGTGGATGTCCTTCCGTCGTTCCGTGGTTCTGGGTCTGGCTTCAGCTGCCAACGACTGGCAGTGAGTATCGAAGATCGGACGGTGAATTACGAACTTGATATTGGAAGGAACGGACAAGGCATACACGTTCATGGTCAGCTGGGGCTACGTATACCTCGTGGGAGACATTGCCGGCCGGAGGCTCCAAGTTGTAGGGCTTCCAGTCTTTTTGGGAAGTCAGGGAATGACAAGGTAGGGAAGGTACGGAACTCAGGTATTGGTCACAGCTATTGAACATGCCTTGAAGAAGAGACATCAAGCCTCAGAACTTGATTACGGCATACGGAACATGTCTGTAGCCAGTGTGGACGAAAACCTAAGGTACCTACCTTCTTCGTTCAAGCCGAGTTGATCAGCCGCTCAAGCCAAGGCAAAGCATAACCCTAATGGAAGCCCAAATCCCTCTTCTCCTCAAAACTCATCTCCTTCCACTTCCTCGCTCTCCCCGCCTCCTCATCCATTACCCTAAACCTCTCCTTCAACATTTGGGCTTCGTCCCCATGGACCTGGGCCATCGCCAGATCCATAGCCTGATTAATCTCATCATACTGCTCCTGAGAATTATGAACTGAGACACAGTTAATCCTCCATTGCCTGCCGCTCACTGGGGCACAGTCATGGCAGCGGGGGGCAACGGCACTCATGGAATCAAGAAGGCCGTCGGAGAGGCTGTCAACCACCATGTCTTGAAGAAGCTCTTAAAAAATACAGGCGAGATGTGGAATAAGCAATTTTCCCCTTGGCATCTTCGACCCTGTGAGCAATGAGAGCAAAATTCGTCTTTTCCTTAATAATCGACCCTTCCCTGTCCATACTATCCTGCTCGGTCGATGGTAGGGGACCAGCAACGTGAGCTTGGAGAAACAGAAACCAGCGACAATATCCTACACAAAAGCGGTGTGAAGGGCCACACTTTCAGTGTTATGACGGCAACGAAGAGGTAGGCAGCAGTCAACAGAATCACAAAGGCTACGTCTTATGTTCTATGATACAGGTAGGGAGGCTCAAAATATCACAAGATTATCACTTTGCCATGTTAGGTTGGGCACCATCTAGTCGATTCTGTTCCCGATGATATTCTGGCGAGCTATGATCTGGTGTCTATCTCCTATTGCTCTTACTGCTAGGTAGGTATACACCTCTACAAGTATGTACCTCTACAATGCTATTCCCCCCAAATGACACCTTTGTGGTGTTTAATGTGTTCCCAGCTTCGACCCGAGATCTTAAAATGTCGAACTAGCAACCCGCATGTCCAATGACTGCCTCCGATGGGCTTTGTTTGCATCCGTTACTCTTCACTGTTCTTCCCAAACAAGTTGGCAAGAGACAGGACTTGTTCTTGTTGAGCTTTCGTCTCTGTAACTCCGCGCAATTCGCATTATCATTGTCATCTTCTTTGGTACCTCTAGGTGAGATTGGGAGGAATAGGGGGGAGCAAAGGGATATGAATCCCACGACAAGACACGACCAAAGGAATTAACCCTGTCGAGTGGCAGTCTGTCGATTAACTCCCCTCTCCTCGGCACGAAGCATAAGCTGGCCAAGGCTCGAGTTAACCGGAACGCCAGGCTTCATACGCTCATTCTTGATGCCATGATCCCGATTAACGTGCGAGCGCAGCGCAGTTTGATCGGGATACTGTTGACAGCAGACCGTGCGGGCCGCATCTAGCGCGGGTAGGGAGCAGATGACGATTCCATCCTCGGCCGCGTTGCGGGAATGCCTGTATACAACATGGTGGAATTCGTGTTAGCAATCGATTTAAGCTTTAGAAGAGCTAGAAAGGCCTTGAGATATTGGACTTACGCCTTGTTGTGGTACGTCAACTGGCTCAACCACCTGTTACAGATCTGGCACCACTTGTAGCTGGGAGCAGGGAGTGTAGCGTTTCGGTTGAACTGCTGAACGAACCAGTCTTGAGGTACACCGGGCTCCAAAGCTGACTCGTCATTGTCGTTGTCAACTTGAGTGTCGTTGTCGGCAGCAGCAGGGGTCAGCGGAGCAGGACTAAATGTAGAGGTAGTATCAAGTTAACGGATTGCGTAGTAAAGAGACGTGGAATGGCTTTGGATTTGGGTCTTTCTGTCCTGTAACGTACCTAGCTTGCGAAGCTTTGTCACTTGGACCGTTGTTCTTGGGGGAGGCTGAAGGCTCAGTGAGAGCAAGGAACGCAGGGTGATTCTCAATACCAAGCTCGATGAACCTTTTGGTGATGCATTCTTTGATTGTATTCGCCATGGGAGCCAAAGCAGTCGCACTTTGACGCGATTTCGGTCAGGGTTTTACTCATTACATGCTGTAGAAAACTACGAGGGACCTGTTTTGGGCTTACCTCTTGATATTTCCAGCTTGAACTTCGACCAAATAAGCCTTGTCGATACAATCGCTCACCACTGAGGAGAGCTTGCCACTAGACAGTTGGATAAAGAGTTAGCAAACGTGAGCCACAGCGGTTCCCGGGTTCTGACATGCATAGAGGAAGGAACTTACTGGGCGGACATTGTCACGGTGTTCGATGGCAAACAAGGGCGGTTGTTGTCCGCTTGACCACAAGTTGTCAAAAGAGCAAGGAAGGAAGAAAGTTCTTGCAGCAATCAGGACAGTTATACTTCCAATTTCCACAGCTTCCATAGTTCCATTTCCATTCACTGTTCCTTTTCTCCGGAACCTTTGATTACCTTCTGGCACCCATCCAAAAGTGCAGGTGGGTTACTACCTGTCACCGGCCCAGGCAGAATAACTGGTCCAAGGTTCAGAGATTGACTGTTCCTGTTCTCACAGTAAAGAAACGTTGGGTAGAGGTACCTAGGTACCCAGGGACAAATTAATCTTCCCATTTTGATCAGATGGAAGAAACGAAAAGGAAAGCCCTCGAGTGGATATGGCTGAAGGAACAAATGGTAGAGTTAAGACGAAGAGGGGCAAAGAGGCAAACTTGAAGGAAAGATCGAATGAGAGACATTATTTCGTAAACGACAATAGGTAGACGCGTGGTGACACAAAGAGTCACTAGATGTCAGAGAGCCCCTGCAGTCTGGACTGAAGACACTGAGTTATTGAGAGCAGACGTTGAATAGTGTAGTGGTTCCAAGTGGAGTCTTTCTTATCTCTAAACTAGAGGTACCTGTCGTAACTAAGCGTCTCGGGCTGAGAGTCCTGGGCCTGATGGTCCTAAACCGGAAGTACAGGTAAACTCTGCCCTTTCGCAGATTGGATCTCACGAGGGGACGAGGACGCACGGGTAAGGGAACACGACGTTGGTGACGGACACGTTAATGTGAAAGAGCGCTGTAACTTCCATGTTATTGAGATGCCGCGCAGAGAATGAGTTGCCCGGTTGCGTATTGCCTGTGTCGGGGAAGTGCGGTTGGCTTTCGGAGGGAGATGCTATCCGGATCTGTTCCTTCGCCTACAGTGTATTTTGGCCAGAAGCATTTCATCCGATGGCGCCACTTCTCAAACTTCTCGCACAACCTAGAGGCTGCGGGCGAACGAGTATTGCAGGGGTCAAACTGGTCGATACCTAGAGGTAGATACGCCAGTCACTCGTTAATTTGGTAAGTGTTGGACTGTGGATGTTTTCTCTTGACTAAAGGCGCCACCTAAGCTTCCCGACAGGCCCCATGTACTACTTATTTCTTCAGTGTTGTTTCAAAGATTTTTGTTCCTTCCGTCTGATCTCAACGGAAACGTTGCTATTGTTGCTATTCTGTGAGGACACTGAATAGGAGTTGCAGAATTGGCCAGGATAAATATTGGATATTCCAGTGATTTGCAAGAACCTTGCCTTCTTTCCGTCGTTTGTTCATCACCAACTTGCAGTCAAGAAAAGCTGAGAACAAGTTACCTCCTTACCAAGCCATACACCACTACCTCCAACAATGTCTGCCTTGTAAGTTGTTTCTCATGTAGATTTACCATGACTGGATTTTGCTAACCTTGACAACCGTGCAGCAATCTGTCATCCCTGGTTGACGAAGCCATCGACATGGCCTTCCTGGGGGAATATTACCGTGACGGAGTTGAAGAGTAAGCCTAAAAATGTTTCCTTTGAAAGTTTTCAACGCAAGTGGTCAACACAGAAGGATTACTCCGTACCTACGTAAGGAAATTTATGAGTAGAAGCTGACAGATTCCTTGGTAAAGTCCCGTTGCTATAGCTGCTCTCAGAGACTGGGTTAAAGATACTGTGGCGGCAAGATTAGCCGAACTTGGTCTTGCCAACCACGCTGTCGTTCTTGCCCCTGGTGCTCGCACTGCATGTGAGCCTCTAGCCTCTCCCCAGGCTCCAGGCGAGGAAGCCTCGCAAACCAGGTATGTTATAAGAAAGAAGGACTTTTGCTTGCCTGTGATGCTAACGTGATACTACACTTAGTGCCCAGAATGGCCAGTCTGCCCCCGATGCCCCTGGTCAATAAGTGTTGAGCAAGATGGTTATCTTGGGATTTAGTCAATCCACACATACAAATATATATAGGGTCCCCCACCCTCTTTCTTGTCCCGCTTGCTTCTTCTTTTTCAATCAATATGTTGACCACCGTTTCTTGTGTCCTCGTGATTACATGTATTCCGTTAACTTTGACAAAAAAAGACTGGTTTATCCAGCAGTTCGACCCAAACGCGGTACTCCCAGATCCCGGTTACCAGAGGTGCCAGGTCTGTCGTACGTGGCTGAAAGGCATTGCGGAGCACAGCACTCTGTACGTGATCAATACATCCGACACATCCTCCCCTGTCCAAAGTCTTCTACCTAGCTTTCTGGCAATTTTGAACCTTGTATCAACTAACACGAGTGCCATTATGTACCCAGGCACAACCACACTGGAGATGGAAGGGTAATCTGCAACCAAGGCGCACCAGATGGTTCTCGCACGATCTGTGGTCAGCAGTATCCTGACCCTAAGGCAATGGACGCGCACATCATGCGTGACCATGGGATTAGGAACTTTATCCCTTTCAAGCACGTGGCGGTGGACTCGGAGTATGGTCAGACTTTGCTTCGTGCTGTGGAGGGAGAAGCTGGCCGCTGGCAGGATGAACGGCGCCTTGAGCGACCGCGGCTTCAGCGGGCTGAGCGACGGTAGGTTGAACGACGGCCGGTTGACTGGTGGTAGGTTGAACGACGGTTGGAGTGGCGGCGGGTTGGGCAACTGCGGGTTGAGCGAGGGAGTTGGCGCGCTTGCTTCTAGTTGTTATCGATGGCGTTTATGGTGTAGTATGCGGCTTTCATCATCATATGGCTGATGGGGCGGTTGAAGGGACCGATCGCGAGAGCATCGTCAACACCTTTACGCGGATCGGTTCCCTTTTCTTTAATGATAGCATTGATGGCTTTGCGACACAAAAAGGAGGACTGGAGGAGGCCCGCAACACGTTGACAGAGAGAGCTACTCTCGTGGATGCAGTGAGACAGAGAAGCAAAAGGAACAAGGCAGATGCTAGATACCTCTAGCTAGTTGTACAGATATCAACCGTTGATACTCGCATTGTCCTACGCGGTTATCCATCCATACCTCTACCTAGACTGCTAGGAAACAAAAGATACAGCAGCCACGAAACACTCGTTTCCAATTTCCCGTGCGAAACACTCAGTCCTCAGACTTGCCGTTAGCGTTCCCAAGCAGAGCCTGTCCCTCGCTAGAATTCACTCGAATTCCCCTCCTGTAAGAACGGCCAGGTTGCCAACCATGATCACGCTGGATATGGCACCTGAGGGCGGTCTGGTCCTGAAGTTGCTCCAAGCAGAGCATTCCTGGTACGCCGCCCATAAGCGGTTCGGGGCAAAGAACGGGGTCGTCCTTGACAGCATGCCTATGTACGTTGGGAATCGTGTCAGATTTTACATTTTCCGCATCATTGCCTAGGTATGTTGCTTCTTCACCAAGGGGAACCTACTGCCTCTTATGCTGAGAAGAATTCGACTGCCATCTCTCACAGATTGCGCACCACACGTAGCAGCCTTTGGGAGGGTGAGCGGCTGGGTTGAACTGGTCGAAGGACCAGTCGCCAGTGAGCCTTTAACGTACGGTACGTGTCAGTTCTTATGAGGCTTTACCAGTTTGGGAGAAAGGGCAAGGCTTGGGAGACTTACGGAGCGGCTGTTCCGTCTTGAGCTTCTCCAGCGTTGTTGTCACGAGCCGGGGCCAAAACACTAGACGTGGCTTCCGAGCGTTCAGTGCGGGAACGGCCGAACTCATTGTTCGCAAGAGGTAGAGCGACGTCACGCAGAGGGGTATCGCCACTGCTGCCGGCGTTCCTCAGCATGTTTTTGAGCTCATTAGCAACCTTTTGCTGCATTCTGGCAGGGCTAGAAGGTTGACAAGTATTTGGTCAGTGTCTATGACAGTGAAACCTGGTAGTTACCTCTAAGTTGCATGAGATCGGTTTGATGTGCCTCACATCATGTCATGTTCCGAGCTGTCAATTCCCTGGAATAACTGTCTAGTGATTGCCTGGATGACTTCGTCGACGATTCTGTGACCATAGAGCTAGGACCAGCATACGGATTGTGGGATTCCGGAAGGACGTGTGAATAGAGGGGCTTACTTAGACGACATTTCGACAGGCTCACCGTGCGGCGTGGAAGCAAGAAGGCGGAAAGATATATGTAGAGGCAGGGTTTGGTCTTGGGGATTACCGCAGACTGCCTGGATGATAGTATGGAGAAAGTGACGGAGGTAAAAGGCTGGCGACCACAAACGGGTTGACTTTGAAGTGGTAATAGTCAGAGAGGAAATGGAAGCCGGAGCAGCCCTGAAATACTGAGGAGATTGACAGTGAAGGTGTTGACAGCTGCCTGCCCGGCCGCTGTGGGTCACCCGTTTGTGCCAAGCACTCCCGCCTTTGAGCAGTAGATACCACTAGATTTCGTAGACTGGCCAGTCCGTTTGACTGACCATCTCCTCTATCATCAATACTTTTCGTTTGTTCAGTATCAGCCTCACGGCTTCAACACAAGGGAAGCCCAGTGAATGGGCGTTAAAGTTCAAGGTCATGACAAGGTTGTTCGGCTCGACGAGTGGCAATGGCAACAACAAGGTGAAGAGCAGAGATTCTTAATAAGGGAATGTCAACCTACCAGTAAAAAAAAATCGGCATTAGGCACCACAGACACAAGGCCCTTTAGCTTGCACTGGCAAGATATTCCTCGACGCCTGTGTTGAGACAGACTGTCATCTCAGGATCTGTTGGAAGTCCGTGCCCTGGTTGCCCAGTGAATGGCACTGGGCCGCCCATTCATCGGCACTCCTTTCCTGACGAGTATTTAGGCTGCCCGGGTTTCCATTTCTCCTCTTCCATTCTGCTCCGGAATCAACCGCTTTTCTGTTGTCGCCTTTTCCAGTCTCAACAGGATCCGATCCACACATGGATGAATCAGTCGTGTATAAAACGAGAGCTTTCGTCCTTCCCCTGCCCTTGTGCTTTCCACCATTGATCAACCCATTAAGGCTATCAACACCACTTGGTGCCTCGTTGTCTCCGTGCACTTTGTTCACTTTAACCGGCTGAGAGAGTGGGAGTGGTGTAAGGTGTTCGATTCCAAACCACAAGAATCATGAAAGGCGTAACACAAAGACGGAACAAGAAGCATCAAGGGAAGTGGTAGATTTATTAGTTATTAAGGTGTAGATGAATACTTAACAAAGGGATAGGACGACTGAAATCAGACAAGCGACAGGCACCAAAAAAGAAGAAAAAGAATTAAGAAAGACAGAAAGAAAAGGATAGGAAACCCCAGAGAGCGACTAGCTACTCCAATACAAAGTAGCTCCTATCTTCTAGATCAACTCATTGACCCGCAAGACAAGAGCCGGTCGTTGTCAGTTGTTGGGGAATGGTGAGGCCTACCAGTGGCTGCCACGCGACAACCGCACTTGTTTTCACATCCTGAACTGTCTATTGTGAGACAATCATCAGCTACTCCTTGCTGTATGGTTGCGTCTGACTGAGTAGCAAACCCCCTGGCGCTGTTGATGTTATCCTTGAACCGACAAAGTGACGTCTCCGGAGAGCAGAGCCCGTGGCATTGGTTACCAGGGTTACCCATGTCCGTGGTTTACAAGGCTGCAGGTACCAGGCACGCGAAGCTCCTTTGGCAAACCCTGCGGAGCATAGAAGTACAGGGGCGGGTTGTCCCAGCTTTGCCTGCGCTTGGTATCAGCTTGACTTGTTGTGTGCTTGTAATCATGGGGAAGCTAAAAGTGTCAGGAAGGAAGACGCTTTGAGAGCAACGATCATATAGAACAATGCTTGGGACTGGGTGGCTGAAATTGATGTGGCTGCGGTTGTTGTTGTCGTTGATGGACAGCAGGAGCAAGCTTGGGCAATCAGCAAGCTTTTGTTAACGCCGTCGTTCGCATTCCCTACTAAGCAGGACTGAGGGCTCAATGAGCAAGAAACTTCAATATATGACAAAGGGGCTCGTTGGCTTGGGAGGTTTGGCTACCTCATCCACTTGGTCCGTCTTGGCACATGAAGTGCATGTTCCTGCGACCATCTTTGAGAAAGGATAGAAGACCTAGCTTTGAGGTTGTTTGGTCATGGGTTAGGTTAAGCGGTGACGTACCATACGGGATGAACCTCCAGTCTGGCTCGAGCTTGGGCCCCGGTGAGGTTCAGATTATCTTTTGCTCCGATAGGACGTCGTCGAATGAACCGAGCCCCATCTCTCCACAGGATGTACCGGGTTCTTCTCCGGATAATTGTGGCATGGGTTGAACCCGGTTGCAGTAACCGGATCTAGACTGATGTGGATGCGGCCTAAGAGAAGTAGCTGTCGGGTGTATGGGCTGGGGTCGAAATGCTTGACGATGCCCTTCTTCGCATCATCATCTGGCAGAGGCAGTCTCATGATAGAGTCGAATCCATTCCCTCCGTCTTGTCGAATTGCTACTTCTTCTTTCTGCCGCCCGTTTCTCAATTTCATCCACTTCAACGTCGAAATGGTCGTCCTGAATTCCTTATGTGGTCATAAGCCTTTGTACAGACTGTGTCCTGTCACTCCAACAACCCCAAATTCGAGATCCGGTTCCAAAACACTACCTAAGTAAGACACTCGAGGTCAGCTGCGTGGGAGTGTCACACTCAAAGCTGAGCGTTGTGCTGCGAGCTTACTCAAGGGTCTGACCTTGACTTCTGGTGGAATGAGGCATGTCTCGGCTTTCACCAGGGCGAATACCCTCCAGCAGCGCAAGCCTCAGCAGCTTCTCGGAATACACGAAGCCGAGATCGTGTAACCGATAACAGGACCCGATGGACTGGGTGAAGAAGCAGTGAAATGTGCTTCAAGGCACAGCCAAGGCGCCCTCATACTTCTTGGCTGGATGAAGAATGTCATGGCGGAGCAAAACAACGTTCGAGAATAAGGGCCACTGTGATCGTCCGTCCACAGGGTCCTATGACGTTATCCACTCGAAGCAGCAAAGATCTTCCCTGTGACGGCGTGGACATCCGACGATCAGGCCGGACTGGGGATCCCGAAAGCTGGAATGTGGAGAAGTGATTTAAGGACACCAACCAGTCGAGATTCCAGGCGACCGGATTGATCCGACGATCTCGAGGACCCTGGGTGTACGTCAACAATCTCGTGGAACAAGACCATCTTCTGTTGCTCCCTCTTTGACGAGTACTGAATCGCAGGGTTCAATGATCGGGATGATGGACGAGAGAGCACAAGCGCAAGGGTGCTACCCTGACGATCACCAGAATCCATGATGATGGTTATCCAGATGCAAGAGTGAAGGAAACGTGCTTTGAGCTCCTGTCGGGGCTGCTGGTCTGACGTGTGACTGGAAGATGAAGCATAAAGGTCGAGTTATACCGTCCTGACTTGTCCGACAAGATTGGAGACACAGCCAACGGCGTCGAGGCACATGGTATTCACGAAGAATCCCATGTTTCATCGAACCTAGGAACCTAAAACTTATGTCATTCATCAGCGCTTTGATCCGGAGCAGTCTGCCAAGTAGAGTAAGACCTTCACCACCTTTCTCGTCCAAAACTCACCAAGCCATTCGAGATTACTGACGTTCTGTTCGTAGGCAGATTCTTCCTTCACTAACAATCCCGGGGAAATCCTCCTGTTTGAACAGTGGTGCCTGTTTGGTTTTAAGGCCCAGAAGTCCATTCACCTTGAGGCTCGTGACCAAAATCCCCAACGTTACTCGAATTGAGTCAGCCTCCGGACCTTCGGTCCCGCAACTTTGCGCAACTTCACTGAACCCAGCATCTGATATCGAGGGACTCGTGACTGGACATCGCGACAGAAATTCTCCGACGACAAGAAGCTCGACGGCCTATATAAACCCCTCAGATCTTGATCCTTGACCTTCTTTTCCCTCCTGCCACAACTACAAATATCAGTATTCCCACGAACTGGAACAGCAACCGTTAGCCTGTAGTCGAACAGCTTCCCCAATTTCGCCATCTATAGCAACTTACCCAGCAACCGTTTTATGAGCCTGCTAGTGAGGAACCGAACATCCACGAATATCCATCATGCAGCTCACTTCTCTCCTTTCCGCCATTGTGGCCATGGCCATGGTCCCCCTGGCTACCTTGGCCTCCCCGGCTGAGACCCTGGGTAACAGGGACTTCCCCGACCCAGCCATTACCCTCGACCCTCGCACTCACGAGTGGTACGCCTTTGCAACCCAAGGCAACGACAAGAACGTCCAGGCTGCTTACAGCCCCCATCCCCATGACGGTCCTTGGACCTATGTAGAGCACGACCTGCTCCCCGTTCCGGGCAAGTGGGTCAATCCCAATCAATATGACATCTGGGCTCCTGACGTGCACTACTTCGAGGCCACTGACTCCTTCGTCATGTATTACTCGGGTCTTTTGGCGGACTCTCCCTACCACTGCATTGGCATCGCCACAGCAGACAACATCACTGGTCCGTACGAGGCTCTCGATGAGCCCTTTGCCTGCCCTGACTCCGAGGGTGGAGCCATTGACGCGAGTGGCTACCTCGACCCCATCGACGGCTCGTTCTTTGTCGTGTACAAGGTGGACGGCAGTTCGAAGGGACCCGGTGGTCCTTGCGGCAACGGCGACCCTCCTGGCGAGCCGACTCCGTTCCGCCTGCAACGGGTCAATGAAAGCGACGGCATTACCCCCATCGGCCAGTACACCGAGATCCTCGACCGTGATCCCGAGCTTGATGGACCTCTCATCGAGGCCCCCAACCTGATTCGGACGTGGAATGGCACATTTGTGCTGTTCTACTCCTCTCATTGCTACAACACTCCCGACTATGACATCAAGTATGCCACAGCCGACCAGATCGAGGGACCGTACCATCGTCGTGGAGAGTTGATGGGTCCGAACACCAACGCCTTTGGGTTCGACGGCCCTGGAGGAGCGAGCAGTGTTCGTGAAGGCGGAACCATGGTGTTCCACGCCAATTGCGATGCCGGCCGTTGCATGTACGTGACGGAATTCGCAGTCGAGGAGGATGGTATCGTTACGCTTCTGGATTGATCTGTTTCAAAGGTCTATTAGTACAGGGAAGAGAAGAATTCGGGATATGGAGTTATTCGGTACAGCGTTGGCTTTTGGGATGCATACCACTGGAGCACAGGCGGGCTTTTTCTGACTACCTTTTGAAGAATTAGCAATGGGCGTATGGCGTTCGTTCGATGAATACATCAATTCTTGCACCTAAAGCTGCCTTGAAGCGAAGTGACTAATTGAAACCAGTGATATGGGAAACGTAGGGAAGAGCTAGAACACCAGCATTGATATGTTCGCAAGATTGGTATAAGTGGGACGTAGGGTAGAGTTGCGCTCTTCCTGTACTGGGCTGATGCCGAGTGGTAGCATTTGCGATCAAAGAGAAGGACGAGTGTAGTCAAGCAGAGCATGGTTCAGACAGAGGTGGTGTCTTAACATCGAAATTGGTGATCGAAAAGGAGAAGTCAGGAGAAAGACAGTACGGCGGGAAAGAAAATGCAGACAACATCCAATGATCAGTTGCCCGTGCTCATGCCAAACGGGATGATGCCGGGTGCACCTGCCCCTGTAAGATAGTGACGATACGCGAGAGTACAGCAACGTACGGCGGGGTACTGCAGGTAGGTACATAGTACGGGTCGCCGCTCCTTCAACACCAACAGCATGCGGGCAAGCCAGGAGGGACAACGACAGGACGGGCGTTTGCGCCCGGTCTTGCCGTCATCCATTGAAGATGGCGAGGTGCCAGAGACAGCTCTTGGGAATTGAATACCTGTAATGGTCCATTCTAAATCTGCCCGTAGATTTTTATATGAATTTCCGACGGGGTCACGGTTGAAGAGTACCGAGTGTAGCCGCGACTTCCACTGAACATGCCCAGAGGGGAAGAAGGAAGTTGCTGCTGTAACCCAGGAAATCCGTTCCCCTGGAATGTTGCGAATTTGACCCACTTTTACCCCTAAATGCCCAAATCGTTCCTCCCTCTTCGAAAAACACGACACATCACTCCTTCCTCGTTGCCTTGTACAATATCGTAGGAGCTCGGTCCAGAGAGGATCTTGGGGTGTAGTAGTCCAGGGATGCGATTCGACCAAGCAGACCACACTCCGAGAACACCGCGACAAGACCAAATGCCCAAAGGCGCTGTCTGGCTTGCAATCCCTCCCTAGCCCAAGGCCACGGACAGCTTCTCCTATATCGACAGAGCAGCCCATCGAATACGATCAAGACGTCCCCAAACTATCTGGCCCGGTCAACATGGTGTGGTTCTTCCTAGTAGGCAGCACGACCATCTGATCGGGCGAGATTCTCGGCGGCCCTTCGTTGCCCGGGAACGGAGCGTATCTGTCGACGAGATGACACATATCCGCATATGCTCTGCGACCATGTTAGTGTTTGCTACGTACTATCGGGTGCTTCGAGATGGGCAACCTACTGCTGTCTAACAGCCTTTCCAGCACTGCCATGATTGGCCGAGTACAGCAAGTTATAGTACACGCTGTACAACCGATTCCTATCCTCCCACTCGTCCTTGGGCTCGCTTGGTTCCTGGTAAGCGTTATAAGTGTTCGTGTAGATCGGATCACTAATCTTGTTGTAGTTGCAGCGCCAATCCGCGACATCCATCTCGTGGTGACCGTAGAAACAAGCCGCATCGAAGACATAGATGCTGCCATTGTCGCGAGACGTTCCGCAGTTCCCTTCCCAGAGATCGCCGTGGATCAAGCTCGGTTTGAAAACGCGACCGTTTTCCACCAAAGCGTTGAGCAGCCGTGGCACAACTCGTTCGATGAACCTCTTCTCCAGGATATCGAGGTCTTCCCAGATGCCGTTGACCTCAAAGTCCTGGACGACGACATTCCGAAGCAGCTTGACGAAGAACGTGGTCCAGTTACTTTCCCATTCGACACACTGCAGCACACGCCCCTGACATGTCGAAATTCCAAAGCCGAACTGTCCTGTTGGGGACTTACTTTCGCGATGAAGACGAGCCAACCTCGAGCAAAACTTGTCCGGGTCTGGCATCCCATCCAGCATGTCGACATACTCAGCCACGAAGAAATAGGCCTCTGGGTCCTCCAACTTGTACTTGCCCCAATCGAGTGGTGCGGGGACAAAGTCAGGCGCCCATTTGTATAGTTCGGACATGGCATTGAACTCCCCTTCCATCATGGAACGGCCATGGCTACCCGGGGCGGATTTGATGAAGTAGTGGCTCGTGGATTCATCGGGAAAGGCGAGAACCAGATGAGCAGTGACGGTCCATGCGGACTGCCCATGGTGACTGGCGGATAGGATCTTTGTTCCGGGATCGAATAGAGCAAGGATGTTGTCGTCGACACGAAACTTGCCATCGTATGGCAGCGAGGTTTGCAGACAGCGCTCGCGCAGAAGTGCAAGTTCTGAATTCATTTTCGGTTTTCGAGGACAGGGGAGTGACAGCAAAGAAAAGGGCAAAGAACATATCATATATTGCATCAATGCTTATTGGTAACATCTTCCAATGACCCGTTCCAAATCCTACACGCTTCACACGCTCTTCACTCGGGCACCATCCTTCAAACGCTCACTGTTTCCCTTCCCTTGCAGCGCTTGTCCGTTATTCACACCCTGTCATTGTGCGGTTTATCCTGGATAGAATCTTGGCCCGGAATTGATAGGTATGGGCCACCTCTTTCCGTCGCCGGATTTGGATTTGTTTGCTACCGAAATGTCCTTCCGAGCACTGTTGGACGGAAAGGCGTTCCTTCATGTCGACCAACAACAGCCGGCATGATCGACAACAGATTTGATGCCGTTGAAACATCCGCCCCCACAAACTTCGCCGCTAAAACAAGTTGAAACACTTATTAATCCCCTCCCAATCCGGATGCTCCTCCTTCCCCTTCACCAACTCACTTGCCCAAGACCCCCTAGGGGCCTTCTGCGATCCCTTCAACGCCTGTCTAACAATAGCATCCCCAAGCTGCTTCTTGATCTCCAACCTCGGCAGCTGCCACCTCAGCAAATTCGCCGAAGTAGTCCCTCCCGGCAGACTATCAGCCGGCGGGACGGTACAAAACCCAAAATCTGCCCGTTTGGCAAACCTAAGAGCACGAACCGCACCGCTCATACGCTCCGCAATCGTCGGATTTGTGTGAAGCGCAATAGCCAACCAAGCCTCGCGGACCGCCAGGGCCGGGATGTTATGCGAGCGCAGTAAACGGGCGGCCACGTCCGCCCCAATGATCTCGAAGCTCTCCGCGACGGTATCGTACTCGCGAGCTAACCCTACGGCGTGGAGGATGCAAGCGACGAATAGGACGTGCGGCGGAGCGATGGTCGCGTATTCTCCGGAGGCGGGACTGATGCGCGCTATACCAGGGAAGCTGGGTAGCAAAGAAGGGTCGGCCGGGTCGTTTAAGGGGGTGATCCGCATGAAGGCTTGGGCATACATGTAGACGCGGAAGCTGTGGTAGAGGATTGTGGCGGGGAGTCGGGAGCGGGCGAGGGCGAGGGCGTCGGCGCAGACGGGGTGGGTGGGCATTAGGGCGCGGAGAGCGGCGGTTATGGTGCCTGGGTCGGATACCGATGATACTGATGCCGACCCGGGACCGGTGCCGGTACCGGTGGAGGAGGTGGAGGCGGAGTTGTTGGACGTCCGGCTGCCCATGGCGACCGTGGTGGCCACTGGTTGTTGACTGAGATCACGGGAGGGAGTAACCACGGGGCTTGGAATGGAGCATGGAGTTATGATCTGAGGGGTCCATCAGTTAAGCAGGTTTGGACTTGTCTGCACATTTTGGGAGGTTGTGGGTGGCTGCTGTGGCTGCAATGCAAGCAGCTGTCGGTGTCGGTTAACTCGACAGATGCCATGGACAGCACCGATACTGCGAAACGGGATGGCCCGACCCGTTCCCGTCGTGTTGCCTTATCCTTCCTGAGATCTCTCGTAGAAAACATCACAGGCTTGAGTAATTGATGTCTTGGTAGACTGCTGGCATCCATGTTGTTCTTTCAGCTGAGAAGCATCTTGTTTGGATAATTACCCTGCGCACGCCGAACAAGTCGAATGTACGCCCCACAAAGTACACCCGTCCGAGACACTCGAACTTGGTCTTCAAACGTTTCATTTGAAATGGCATCTGCCCTGGTGCTCCAAGTCTCTCATCGTTGAATAGCCCTTTGGTAAAGGCCCGACCGACCATTTAGGTCGGTAAGAGGCAGAATTGTGAATGGCAGACGTGAGTTCGAGTACTCAACCTTCTTTCCGCGGAGTGGCAAAGGCCAGAAAATAACACTTGTCTTGACGAGAAGACGAGGCCTGATAAGTGGAACGGGGCCAAGGCTGTGAGACCAAGTGTTCTTTTGGTAAAATCAGGCTGAGGTACAATAGAGTGTGGTTCCTACCTACATCTTCTGAAGACTGAACCTCGGAAATCTGCCTTTACGGTGGGATCAGATTTTAAGCTCCCACGCGTTGAGTCGTGTCCCTTTCATCACGATGGGATTCCAAGACAATCTGATCGTGAGCGGTTGGTCAGCTCGCACTTCCATTACGGCGGGTTAGGTTGCACGGTAAACCCAAATAGGAAGGATGGTCCCTGAAGCTAACATGCTTACGCGGACTTACGAATGTCTTATGCGGCCATCTTTGGTGATGCCGGTGATAAATACCCCAGACTTTCCTCGTGTTGAACAAAGTGACGCAGTCCAAGCCCCCAATATCAACAACAAGTCAAAAGGTTCTTCAAACAGCACTCCAATACCTTCCAGCAACCACAAGAAGACACCCAACGCACCAACCCGAAAATGGGATCACCAACCACCCTCCCACCCCGCTACCAAATCCGCAAGCTCACCCTCTCCGACCTCCCCTTCGCCCACGCCATCATCACCCACGCCAACCTCTTCCACAACGCCGTCTGGTCCCGCCTACACGCCTCCGACGCCGTCTCGCGCTCCTACCAAGTCTTCAACACCGGGCAATACAACACCTCCCACGGCATCGAATCCGGCATGTCCTTTGGCATCTTCGACACCGAATACCAGTACAAACGCCCCGAATCCGCCGCCACAAACGGTAAAGTCTACTGGGATGAGGCAAACCCAGCCTCCTCCGGTGCTGAGCTTCTGGAACAAATGGATTTCCCCCTCGTCTCCGTCGCGCTAGCCTACGACCCCGTCGCGACCCCCTTCGACAGAGTTAAATTCCAACCCCTCTTCGACGCCTTACCGCTTTTCGAGAAGCTAGTCGGCCTCACAGAGGCCAACGACATTCGGCCCTCAGAGGAGCGCAAACCAAAAGAAGTAGGCGAGTGTCTGTACAGATGCGGAACGGCGACGAGGGCGGATTATGAGGGCAAGGGACTGGCGAGGGCGTTGGCGGCGCATTTGATGGTGGAAGCCAAGAAGGCTGGGTACAAGGCGACACAGGTCGGGACGGTGAATAATCGGCTGAATGAGATTTGGGAGAGGACGCCAGGTCAGGCTGGGGCTGGGGCTGGGGTAGAGGGGGCGAAGAGTACGGTGGTTAGTGTGGTGGATTTGGAGAGGTATGAGGAGGAGGTGGTGGGGAGCGATGGGGTGGTGAGGAAGGTCAATCCGTTTTTGGGGGCGAAGGTTTTGAGGAAGTGTATTTATGTTACTCTTTGAGGAAGGAGGGAAGGAAGGAAAGAGTAGGTGGGTGGAAGATGGTGGAGTGGCTCTTGCCTGGTGGGATGTTACGAAGGAGATGGGAATTTGGGCTTGGGAAGGAGCAACTACCTGATCGTGGGATAAACCGGGCCGAAAGGCCATGCAACACACCAGGAGCACTGGAGAATTTGTTAGCTCGAAACCTCTCGTCAAGTGGCCTGGAACTTTTTGACATTCAGGTTCTCGATGATAGGAGCCTGAATATGTCTGCCCAGGTATCGCTGATAACATGTTTTCGGTTCACATTGAGGCATTCCAAGGCAGGCTTGCGCCTATCAGGATGGGTTGGGATAGGTCTCATTTGGACTATCAGGCTATCGTACATGATGGTGATTGACAACCAGTACTGACTATTGATTGTAATACACAAGCAAAGATTTGCAGATAATGTGCTAAGTGCAACAGCCAGAGATACTCGAACAGATATCGTTCTCCTTTATCACCACAAACTCCAGCCAGATGATGATGAGCCCCAAGATGATAGCTGACATGCAGTGATACAACACCAGAAAGCAATGTACAGAGCCATCTCTCAACCAGCCACCGTGTCGGACATAGTGAGCTCCCATACGGGCATATGACCCCTAAGCTCAAAACCCTTCCATCGTCGATACTGGTACACAACATTCCCGAAGTACCTACTAGGGTAATACACTTCTATCCCCAGGAAGACACTGTTGGCTTCCGGGCCCCAATAGGTCCCCTGTTGCCGTATCTCCAACACATACTCCCCCCTCAAACTACAAGTTCCTCATATGAACCTGGCTCACCAACTGATTGATCTCCTCCGGCTGGAACTCAGGCTCATACCGTCCCGCATGACCCAAATCATCAGGCGGCATTGGCACCGGGTATTCCGGTCCCTCGAGCTGTCCTGCCTCCGCTGCCTCCTTATCATCAGCAGCAGTATCAGTACCAGCACCAGTAACAACCCCCATACTCCTCGCAAACTCCTCATAAGCCCTCCTAGCCTCCTTCCGATCCTCCTCCCTAAACCTCTCCAAAATCCCCTCCACCACCCTCTCCACCTCCTCCCTCCCACCCTTCCACCACTCCAACAGCTTTCCCTCCGCCTTAACCAGCCTCATAGCAACTTCATTCCCCACGGGCACCTTCTCCTGCCTACACTGCACACAAACCATCGGCACCGCTCTCTCGGTCTTCACCTTTTCTCTGGCTTCTCTCTGCATCTCCATCAAAAACCGCATGCGCTCCGCCTCAAAGTGTCCCGACCTCAGGGCACGGAACCAAGCACCTAGAAATCCCATCCGGTTCCAGGCCGCATCTGACATCTCGGGCGTGGCCAAAGCGCACAAAAGGGGGGTCTCCATCCTCCTCCAAAGCTCGTTGTCGTCCTCTTCTGCGCGGCCTTCGTCCTCAGCAAAGGACTCGATGAATTCGCGGATGCTCATTCCCAAAGCGATCTGCTTGAGGGAAAGCATATTGTCCTTCTGTTCGGGGTCGTCAGAACCGGCGAGGAAGGAACCGGGGGCCATGCGGGTGAGGGTGGTGGAGAGAACGTGTTTGCAGAGGGTTGGGGGGTTGAGGGATAATCCGTTGGAGTTGGAAGAAGGGGAGGTGAAAGAGCTGCTACCGCTGCCGCCGCCGCCGCCGCTTTCGCGGATGTGGTCGCGGATGGAGGTCAGGCGGCGGGTGGTGACTTGGGTTTGGAGAGTGCTGGTTTGCATGAGGAGGGCGCTGTCGGGGCCGTAGATCTCGTTCCAGGTGAGGGCGTGGTCGAGCGCGACATGTTGGTGGTGTGATTCAGTGAGCGAAGGGGGGATGTCCAGGTGTAGCTCGATGGAGGTGAGGAGCTCGGCTTGGGACTGTTGCGCGCGCAACGAGGATTCGATGTGGGAGAGATACTGGTCGGCGCGGCCTTGGAGGTCCAGGAAGGCGGCGATGAGCTGGCTTTTGCTGAGCGAGAGGAGGTCGGCGCGCGTGTAGTGAGGCTCGCGAGGGACTTCATCCACGGAGGAGTCGAAGTCGTGCGACGATAGCAGATGCTTTGTCTCGGGTGGTAGAGGCATCTTTGCGTCGTTCCAGTGCGATAACAGACGTGTCGGACGTCAGTCGGTGATTACTGCGCGGGGTAGCGATGATACCAGGCAAATACTGAACGAGAAGTGGCAAGGAGTCGGCTGGGGCAAGATGAGGGAAAGGGAATGCACTAAGATGCTGGTTTGCTTGTTGGCTTGTCAGCTTGTTGGCGCGTTGGTTTGTTGGAACGGGTAAGGATAACTTCAAGGGAGATGATTTACTGCTTTGTTGTGGCGTTCACATTGCACCCGGCCTCCAGTTTGCGCTAACTAGACAACACGAAGTGAATGGGAACTGGAAGGTCCGCGAAGAGCTACAGAACCCGCAAGGCTGAAACGCGCAGCCCGGTACCGTGGTAACGGTCCCCAGATACAAGCACGTGGCAGCGTTAGACGTAGAGGGGAAGGAACAGGCACCACTCACCTAATAGCCGCGGCGCCGACCACAGGCTTATCTCAGAAACTCAGATCTCTTTGGCCACCTTTGACAACAATCCTGAAACGCTCGCGTGGCAAACCATAAGCTGAACCAACGCACAGCCTGATCCTCAGACTGATCTCCCCTCTCCTTTTGCAACGGATCCTCCTGGTCCCCTCTGACAGCAAACCCATGCTTGGCTCCCGGATACACCACAACCTCATGCACATTCGGCATACACCCCCTCTCCGCCTCCCTCGCCGTCGTCTTCTTCTCCTCCAGAATCCTCATCACTTCCTTCATCTTCTCTTCCATAAACGAATCGTTCTCTCCGTTCGCCCGCATCTCATGGATAAGCCTCGGCAACTCCACCTCCCTCGCCGACGTTTTATTCTTGTCTTGCAGAATCCTCATAACCTCCTTCATCTTCTCCCTCCCCATAAACGAATCGTTCTCCCCATTTGCCAAGCTCAACGGCAACTGCACCTCATGGATATGCTTCGGCAACTTGAGCATCGACGGATGGGCAGTGAACGCGCAGTCAATCAGTGGAACCTTCTTTTCACCACCAAGAGACACCCAGTTTTTGGGATTTTGAGTGTTCGTAAGGCCCACGGCATAAAGCCCACCCCAGCAGAACCCAGCAACGCCAACCTTGGGAGGTTTACCATTCGCTGTCGGGGTTGTTCGCACAGCGCCGAGGAAGGAGCGTACGCGGGGCCAACAGACGGATGGACGGGTGCGGTAAAGCCAGAGGAGGAAAAAGGGGACGGCCTTGATGATGTTCCAAGATCGCCTCAGAATGCTGATGAGCCAGGGAGAGTTGGGGTTGGGCTTCGACTCGAGTGAGGCCATGAGCGAGAGGGGGATAGCTTTGCCGTCCATGAAGTCAGGGACGTACACAATGCAGGGAACACGCCGGGCATATGAGTCGGCTAGTGCCCGGGTGTTGCGGAGGGTCCATCCGAAGGCATCGGTGATGAGGACTACCGTGCCTAGCGGTTTGACCCACGGCTCCGGGGTCGCGATGTATGTGGGAAGTCCGTGGATGACATCCTCGTGGCCGGTGGGGATGACGTCGCCGCGGAGGGTTCCTTTGAAGCAATCGGCACAAACGGGGATGGACATTGTGACTGTTCAACCCAAGGTTACAGTACAATGGGAGATAATGAAATGTTGGGTGGGCAATTGTGTATTTCTGGTCTTCACGCCGTCATGTCGAAGAAAGGGAATTGATGTTGAGGTTGAAAGCGGGGAAAAGCCAGGCCAATGGTTGGATCAATGCAAGATCAAGGTTACATGAGCATCGGGTTAGGGTTACCTAAGCTCCAAGAAATTCACCTGCCGCCCGTCCAGCCAAGAGACGGAATTTCCCAAACACCAAAAAGTCACAACTCCATGGTATCACCAAAAACATACCAAAAAGAGAACATCATGAGCTTCATCAAGCTTTGATGCCCACAGCCAGAATCGAACTGACGACCTCATCATTACTAGTGATGCGCTCTACCACTGAGCCATGCGGGCTTTGATGGTTATCCTGGCTTGGAAGTTGGGCTTTTATCCCTCATTCTCCACCGGGTCCGGAGCCACCACTAGAGATACGCCGATGGAGGTATCATGCCCCAAAGCGAAGAATATATCGAGATAAGAGGAAGACGTTAATGTCAAAACAGAAAGGCTGTTTAATTACTAGGTGGAATCTCGTTCTCGCTGGTCCGAATGGTCAAGTTCAGTTCGAAGTGTGACTGACAGCGCTTGGGCCCGGTCTTCCAGCACGACCGCTGAATGCGCCAATCCCGTCGGACGCAAACCGTGAAAGGGACAAAGGGAAGAAACCCGACCGATAATAAGATGCCGTCGCTTTTTCGAGATGTTTTGCGGCTTTCAGGTCCAAATGAAAACTGAAGGAGAACAACCTTGGATCGATGACAATGCTGATGTTGATGATGCCAGGTGAAAATAGAACGGCAATGATGCGTTGTTCCCGCTTGTAAGCGCTAACCACTAACAATTACGCCCAAGCCACACCCGTGTCTGCAGATGCCACTGCCCGGGCGCCTCGCACGGAGATAGCGATAGCGGCCGGCCCCTCCCCCGCATTTCTTTCCCCCACGAACTTTCCCGCTCGGCGTCATCATCCGCCCCTCCATTACAATTCCGATGTCGTCCTTGAAGCTTATCGTCGAAGACGTAGCATTCCCATTGCCAACACGTCGTCGTTTGGGACATTCACTGTTGTATTGCTTCCTGATGGCCTGATGCACGTTGCTGACCAACTACCTCTACCCACCTACAGTAACCTGAAGTGCGTCTAGGGCTGATTTTATGTTGCCGTTATGCTGCGATCAGTGGATGCAGGGTGCTTGTTAACGTTGGAACAGGGAGTGAAGTTGTGAAGGAACCTCAGAAACTTCGATACCCGGTTGGAGTCTCGTCATCACCAACGACCGAACAAGTGAAAAACACTTGCGAGTTGCGAGCCAACATCCTCTTTCCCAGGACGTACATGGATCTTCACAACAGGCGGAAGCGATGCTCCTGATGCTTGTTTATAAGCCCGCACGTTGACGTCCCGAAAAGAAGGCAACCGGAATACCTAGATCACCTGGTGTGCGGAACGAAGAAGGTTCGCTTACCTGCATGCTTCTTTGCGGGGCCGAGACATGAATGATGCCTTGCCTGGGAATTTCATGTTATACAAAGTCCGGACTGACAGGTCGTACGGATCGATGTGTCTGCTGTCTGATGCAGGCCGGAAGAGACATGTCTAAGGTAACCATCACTTTTGGTACTTGCCAGTGGACAGGATTTGGGAAGGAGTGAAGAATGTGTTGTAAGGATGGAAATAATCAGTGAAGTTCAAAGTTTTGACAAGGCAGTCGGAAAGGCATCTGTTGCACATGAAATAGCACTGAATGAAGAGATGTGGATCCAAAAACGATGTATATACGAGCTCATTAAGCATTAACAACCATAGTGACAGTCCACTTGTGAGTTCCTCAAGGGCGCCCTCTCATCTATCCAATCTCCTCTCATGAAGTCATGATCGCATTCAGTTCATCAACTCAGCTCATTTAGACGCAGTTAGTGCACTGGCGGCACTGAATGTAATGAGCCGCGTGACCAGCATCCTGGCCGCCATTGTAAGAGTACAAGTTGCTCTCGCCGGGGTAGGTAAGGATAGCAAGGCCGGAGCCGGTGCAGTCTCCGTTGCTAAATCAAGGTGATAGTGTTAGCCTGTGTAGCATGTACAGATATAAGATGGAAACGTACGCAAAGAGGCGGCAGATGGCGCCCTTGTCGGGGCCAGCAGAGCCGATGTGGCCATCATAGGTGAAGGGAAGCCTGGTGCAGGTGCCAGTGATGCCGAGGCTCAGGACCTCGCAGGTGTTTTGCCAGTTGGAGCCGGTGCAGACGAAGACCTATAGGTAGTAGGAAATGGTGAGCTTCATGACATTTTAATGGGAATCTGGATGGTGAGCAAGTTTAGGGACTACTGACATCGCCGGGAGTGCGAGCCACGAGAGCAGGATGCTCAGCCGAGGAAGGAGCGGCGATGACGGGAGAGAGGACGGAGAGGAGGGAGATGGTGATGGCGAGGATGGACTGCATTTTGGCGGTTGTTGGGTGTTTGGGTTGAGACGTTGAAAGTCGAGGAGGAGATGTTGAGAGTTGATAGTAGAGAGTTGAGTAGATGATGTTGTAATGATGGCTGTTGATGTTGTGATGAGCGAGTTGCCTTGATGAAGGGAAATGTCCTGATCTTTATACTCGGAGAACTAGGTCAATGTCTCTTAGTCTTCCCCGACATCACAAAGCTATCGCCGGCTAAACATAGCTACGAGTCCACGACACGAAGCATACTCATCAACCGTACTATCTCCACTACTTTTCCCACTGCATCGCTTCAGCCACAGTCGTCATGGTCCCAATGAGACTCGAGAAGTGTGCGGGATCTGAATGGTAGCACGATCTCACATTCGGCTACAAACTGCAGTGAGATGCAAAAGTGAAGCAGCTTGCCGACGATATGACCCTCGTCCGTGGAGTATACGAACCGATGATACCCCGTAGCTCGTACTGCTTACTCAGTCAACTGTCAAACAACGTTTGGTTTGCTAGCCCAGAAGCGGCTTAGTGATCCTTTCAAGACCTTGTAGATCAGAAGATCAACGGATTGTCTGGCAGACAACAAACATTACTCTGGTATGTAAGGCTCAAAAAGGTGCATTTAGTGACATTGCAGGTGGATGAATGATGCGTTTTCCATTGTAGCTTTGTGAGGTGCTTTTTCTGAGCGGTGCCTTTTCTTAGCCGCAAAGGATTCATGGGAACGTGCCCGCCCCAGCCACGATATGGATTGTTACACGGATGGAACACGAGGTTACTAAGCCGTCCTCTCGTGTTGTGGCTAGTCGTATGTCAACAACCGCTATCATTGGTGGGTATGGGCGAATGCAGATATTGACTTCCCAAAAAGCACCCAGGAGCCGACGACATCAATTGTTATTAGTGAAGATCCAGCAGATCATGACTTTGGAGGACGCATCTTAAGGCAACGACCAAGTGCATCCGAGATCAACGAGTGACTCGATCGGCCCGGAAGAGTATCGAGCAAAAACGGAAGGAAGCAGAACAGCGAAAGGAAGCTAGTGACCCGATTAGGACAGGAACTTGTGGGTATGATATCGCTGTCTAGCGCTGACTGCGCAGTCGAGTGACGATGTGCATCTCGAAACTTGGTAAGAAAACCGGGAATTCTAGGCAACACGGTTGGACATCTCCAGTGCCCGAAGGATTCAACTACTTCCTTTGCTCCGTGATGTTGCTGACTAGTTCACTTCAATAGTTCTTCCTCTTTTTGGTCAACACAGCGAGGCACAGGATACCTTAGTAAGCCGCAAGAGAGCGGTGGATCGTGGATGCGGCTCTTCCGTTGTGCCAGATACCATGATCTTGAACAGTGCTTTCGCTAATTCGCAACACGACCTCTTACAGCTAGTGATCGAGCTGCGACTTGAAATCCTCCCAGTCAACAATGGTCAAGACATGTGAGATCTTGCCATGCTCGAGCCAGTAAAAGGCATGCTCGGCGAAATGCACCCGGCGCCCATTGGGCATAGCACCACCAAAGGGCTTGATGGGTAGCCCAGCAAACTCGATACGGACAGCAATCTGCTGCTTTGCCTCGTCGATGAGAACGGTCCGTGGGACAAACTGGAGGTCGGCAATAGCGTCAAACGCGTTCTCCATCAACTGGCCGTAGCTTTTCAGAGCCATCTCCACTCCATTCCGGACCACCGTCCCCTTGCAGTACTGGTGTAAGTCTTGTTGCATGGTTTTCCCGTTGATACACGCGATGTAGTCGTCATAGAACTGTCGTAGGTCGATGGAAGAAGGAGGCGGCGGGGGCCTAAAATTGGGAACTGGCACAATGTTGGGCGACTGCCGACGCTTCTCGGCTCCGTCCACAATGTCTTGAATCTCGCTAATTCTTTCGTCGGTGAAGTAGACAAACATGTGTCGCGTATATTCGGTCTGCTTTCTTTGTGACGAAGCCCGGGTCGTATAGGGTCCCTGTACGATAAGGTCTTTGACTTTCAACCTCGCTGCTACGGGCTCCTCTTCTTCTGGCGTGCCAGCGACGAGGGTAACAATTTCCATTTGGGTGTTGGATCTGTGAGAGAATTCCTCTTTGAAGGTCTGCACAAGTTGGTACAGTGAGATGTCTTCTTTATTGTACGTAATGGTACCCTGGACTTCGTCGCTCAGGAAGCTCCATTGGCGTCGGTTGATGCGGTCAATGAATGCTCTGAAGCGGCTTTTGTTATCGACTTCGGTTGGCTGATTAAGCGTGACGGTATATTCGGAGTCGAAAGACGAACTTGCCAGTGGGAGGGAATCGGAAAACGAAGGAGTTTTGAACTCGGACACGCCCAACTGTTCTAGCATTCTCGCGCGTCTAGCAGCAGCGTCCATAAGTTCGGACATGCCAAGAAAAGAATTGTGGAGGACCGGATCACGAAGTGGTTCGAGGTCTTGACGGAAGGTTAGAGTGGTTGAGGGATTGTGCGAAGGCAACGAAGGAATGTTGTGCGACTGGGAGGGATCTTGTGAAGGCTCGGATTCATCATCGCGCGCTGGCAATAGTGCGTCGTCTTCCTGGCTGGTCGAGAGGGAGGAGCGCGAGATGTTGAAGGAGGAGAGAGCTGCTTGTCCCGACGCCGGTTCGTCCAGCGAGGGATCCTCTGAGGCGTGTGAGGATGACATGGCGGCCTGAGTGCGTGGTGTGAAACTCCAAACTTGGACGGAGCGTGCTGCACGGCGGGGGATGGAAGTGGTCGAGAGGAAGGGGACGGGGAAGGAACAAGGATGGGAGCTCGAGAGGCAGGACAGTGGCACGTACAAAGACGAGAATGACGGGATGAGTGGGCCAAGTGGACCCCTCTCCTGTCGCGCTTTCACGTGTTGATAAGGTTGATGATAAGAAACAGCGCGGGGGCCCGGGCCACCAGTTCGAGGGGACTGTCCGCCCTGGCCCCACTTCACTCCAGCGGGTGTCACGACCCCACTACTATCGACGTTCCCTTTCGGCTCTTTAGGTTCTCCCTCCAGCAACTTCACTGCTTCATCTTCCACTTCCACCTCCACTTCCACTTCTCCCACCAGGCAACCTTCTCGCTGACCTCGGCCTTCCAATTCATCTCTTCCCTGCCCCTCGCTCATCCCAGGGATCCATGCGCCAAATTGACATTTTTCATCTCAGATCCGGACAGACACATGACATGACATTTCACTGCATCGACGCCCTTGACAGATTGCCAGTTACACCGTCTCGCTGCTGAAGTTCTGCCATGGACTCGCCGGGACAATGGCATCGGAACACAAACACGATGACCGCACTTCTTCGGCGACGTTGACTGCCGTGGCAAAACGTCAAAATCTGGTCCCACGCAAGACGGCATTGTTATGGATACACGCCGTGAGTACCACGGTCTCACAAGTCACGGCAGCGTTCCAGTGCGACGGCGACATGCTTCTGTCATTATGAGAGTAGTACGGAGTACCTCTACTCTCTGGGCTCCCGGACGAACGAGTAGCATCCAGACTACAGCGCAAAAGAAAACGAAAACAAAGCAGAGCCATGAAGCCTCTAAACCCACCCCAGGCAACTGTTCGAATGGAGACAACAGCAGCAGGCACGAGATTTGACAGGACAATGTTTGACTCAAATCAAGAAAAAGGAAAAAAACAGCGTCTTGCAAGACTTTTGCCCATCCATCCGCTATGATGTTATTCGACCAATTGACAGTCCATTCTCCAAGACACCAAACGCCATTCACCCACCCCAATGCATGATCATAGAGGGTTATCTGACAGAAAGGAAGTAAAAAGACAAAGGTTGGAACTGGGTATAGTGTATGTGTCTCATCACCATCGTGTGGTGACCCTCCATCTCTCTCTTTTTTCTTTCTTGTGGCCGTTTACCTTTACACTCTCCGCCAACCTCCTCCTTCTCAACACGCACATGCATCATCTCAAGCCATGTCGGTGTCCTTCCAACTAATCACCTCTCGAGTAACCTCCGAGGACTCGACCTTGTGCTTCAGGTCAAAGTCGCTATCGAGGCCCCTCCTCAGTTTCACCTGTCTCTCCAGCAGTGTGACGAGCAAGCCGACCCCTGCGAGACCCAGAAAGATGATCCACGGCGCCCTTAACCCCAGGGCAAACAGTGACACAATCTGGGCCTTGACCTCCTCTCCAAAGCTGCTGACGAACTGGGCCGACGCGTGCTCGTATGCCCTTCCCTGGGTCAGCGCCTCCTGTGCCTCCCTGTTGGTAATGGTGTGCAGGAGAGTTGCCACCTGGGCATTGAAAGCGGCATTGGGGACAGCAACGCCAAGGAGCGACCCAAGTCCACGGAGAAATGCCCATGATCCGGTTGCCGCCGCATTCTCCTTGTCTGTGAGCTCTACCAGCACGCTGGGAAGCGTCGTCGACACAATGATTCCGGATCCAATGCCGACAAGGAAGGAGAACGCGATCCACTCCGCCACCTTCGCCTTCTCGGCGTAGGCGACGCAGCATGCGAATCCGACCAACATGAGGGAAAACCCAGCTTGGTGCATGAGTCGATATCTGCCAAACTTTGCCAGCAACGGCCCACCAACAGCGGACAGCACCACGATCGTCAAACTGCAGGGCAGAATGAGAACACCCGACTTAGTAGGAGAGGCGTTCAGCACGGCCTGGAAGAACGGTGGCAAGTAGAACTGATAGCCATATGTCAGGAATCCGTGGATGATTGTGACGGTGAAGCCGGCAACGGTTGTCCTGTTGGAGAAGACGTGTGGAGGCATGATGGGGTGTTCGCACCATCGGCAACGCTCCCAAAGTGCAAAGCAGAGGACCCCTGTGAGACCAGCGGCGCCAGTGCCAAGTACCATTGGGGATATCCAGGCGTAGGCCGCGCCGCCGAGTGTGAGCGAGAACAGAAGGAACACAACGGAAGACGTCAACAACCCGATCCCCAGAAAGTCCACTCGCCCGAGTTGCTTAAAGATTGTCAGCTTGCCGCTGTCTGTCGAGCGGCCGCTGCTGACCTGAAGCCAAAACCACATCATGACCAGGGATATCGCGCACACCGGGATGTTGACGCCAAAGCACCATCTCCAGCCAACCTCAGCAAAGACGCCACCGAGCACAGGGCCTACAGTGGTGCCTAGAGCATACACAGCAGCCTTGATTGCGACGTAGTGACCTCTTCGTTTGAGCGGAATGATGTCGCAAAGGATCAGCTCTGCAAACAAGTCAATGCCACCCGATCCAAGACCCTGAAAGATGCGGCCAAAGATCAGGACGGCCCCTGAGTTGGCAAATCCTGAGACGGCGCTGCCGGCTCCAAAGATAACCACCGCCACCATCATGAGATGTCGGCGGCCCCAGATGTCGGCTAGTTGGCCGTACAAGGGCTGGCAAATGATGGAAGCTAGCAGGAACGCCGTGGCAACCCATGATGAGTTTGGCCCAAGTCCCAGGTCCCGTGAGATTGTCGGCAGGGCGGTGCTCACCACGCTTCCCTCAAAGGCTGAGAGTAGGATGGGGACACAGATCCCAATGAAGCACCGCCAGAACCCGACTCCTCGAACCCATTCGTTGGCATTGGCCTCGGCAACTTCCGTCTTTTCGGACAGCGACACTGTCGATGGCGTGCTGTTCTCATCGAAGCTGGTACAGGATGAGGACTTGAAGTCGTAGTCCTTTTCGCTGCGGCAGTATGCGGGGCGCGGCGGATCCATCATGGCATTCGCCTCCAAAGCGGCTCGGACATTTTCTGGAAGATTCGTCGAGGATGCGTCTGGCGTTCGCATTGTATTCGAATGATCGGAACGTGTGATGGTGTACCTGTTGAAGAAGGGACAGGAATCTTGCTCCTGGATAGACAAAAGATATGATGGTTGAGGACAAGAGGATTGAGCTAAGTCCCCAGAATTAACAGCCATCACCGTTGCCTTTAAAACACCCCGTCGATGCAAATTTGATTTGAGTCAATGTTCAACATTGAGGGGCATTTGTCCTGCGATCTGTGGAGCGTTGTCTTGACGCTCCAATGACACCGTCACAGACTCACTGGCATTTTTTTCCTACCACACCAAGGCCAAGGGCTATCTTCCATCACATCATTCATGACAGGGACGAGTGCACATCCACGAGGCGAGTTGCAAGTACAGTGGTATGTACTTTAGGTGTGATGAGAACTTTCTCTTTCGTTGGGTCGGTTTGACCCCTACCACGGTTGGAATGCTACCTATCTCACCATGGCCGTCCACGATCGACCTCATCTCCTCCTTCACCTCTCATCCCCATCCCCGCGGCCAGACCAAAGCACTCTCTCCGTGCAACTACAGGACCGTCGGTATGGCTGTTGTTGACGGTTGACGGTCACCTTGGGAACGTTGTGCTGCCTGATACAAAGAGTACTGCTCCTTTCCTATCTTCTCTCAGATTCAAGGACTTTCTGCCACGTCCGTGGACCGGTGATACAACGAGTCGAGGCAACCAAGAATTTACATCTGTCATGGACTGTAGCCCAATGGCTTGCCTTGGCTACACGGGTCTCTCAGGGTGGCCAACTGTTTACCTAACAGTTACTGACTGCCCTGGACATGAGCATTGTGCCGTCATCAAGCGGCGGCTACGACAGTGTACTCAATGGCCGTCAGTCCGTCACGGATGACAATCTGGACGAAAAAGTGACAGATTTGAGAGGTTGTTGTACCCAGGGCCGCGAGTGGACTCGGAAGTACCTCCATCTAGCACTCGATATGCCGACCTTTACATCATCTAAGCTCTCTTCAGCTTCGAGTCGAAACAGGCAGCAGCTCGCGGCCGAGTGCCGTGGAGCCTCTTGAAATTAGCTCTGTGCCTATGTTTTATCTTCATTGGGCTTTAGCTCTTCCTGGGATTGAACTCATCGATTCTGGGACGAGGCTCAAACAGCCTCGAGCTGAGTATGACACAAGGCATTATCTACGAATCAGAATGAGCTGGTCCCTTGCAGCACCTGCCAGCTTGGCATGTCAATGGTATTTTCATTGGGTACCATTACTTCGACCATCCCTATAGCCAGATGCATCTAGATCCTTTCTACCTCTGATCACATTGCCATTTTCTGGGAACAGCTTCCCTGCTTTGTGCTCTTGGTATAGCAGAAGCTTTCCCGTGTGCCTAAGGTCGGAGAATTCTTACCAGGGCGAAGTTCTGACTCAGTAGAACGTCGTATTCTATGAGTCTTCTGTTATACCAGGTTTGGAACATGCTCGGGGGCACGAACCTAATAGGCAGAATGCTCCTTTCTGCTGACTTCGAAAGCCGAGAACCTTTGACCTCGAGGCTGGGTCACAAGGGACGGTGATCTCTTGTATATCGGTTCTCCCATCTCCACGGTCAGGATCTGGCCCATCACGCGTCAGGCGAGTAGGACACAGAAGCTCCCGAAGGGGTCCCGGAAATCCACATTAAGAGGCGGTGATGGATGTTGTCATACCTCACAAATCATCTGAAACATCTGTTTCGCAGCTTCTGCATGTCTCAGAGTTTGTGGTGTCGAGGAGGCATTTTCTTTTCCCGGAGCTATCCGTCACTTCGACAATAATCAAGACATCCACTCTGCGGTTATCCATGAGGCACGTTTGAATGTGATGATAGCGCGCCGTCCGCTCTTTTCACTTCATTCCGTAACACAGCATCTACAGCACATGACGCAGCACACTTTTTCCTTTGCTCTAATCCACCTGCAGCATGACCGTAACACTGATATCAGACACTCGGTATCACGACCCCAAGACTCGAGGCTGACTACAGGTCGCAGATGTGCTTAGTCCAGTCCGACCCATAAGATCGCAATTTGTATGACCATAATCACTCACATCGTCTTCATGCAGCTCATGGAATCGCCGCAGGACTGTCAAGCCGACATTTTCTCTTACAGACACCAGACACGGACGCCGTTTGGGAGGCGCAGTGCTTGTTATCATGACACCGCATGTTATTTGGCTCTTTCGGGAGCCCAATCGGGTAATGCGGATGCAAAATCACTCGGGGTTGAGCTGCAAGTGTACCTCTACATGACTGTGTGAAAATTGGTGAAAGTAGGGACCGCGTCCAACTGACCATATCCAACATGAAAGATTACCCCCAAGCTAACCTTCAAAAATATGCGAAGACCCGGATGAAGATCTCCCGATGAAGATCCCCCGTTGAAATGACTTAAAGCTAGTAAGTGGTCACATTCCTTTGCAGACTGGGCACTCGGTGAGTACCTTTCTTGCCTCAGCTGGTTTCTGTTACAAATACTCATTCCCCAACGAAGTTGGTGATTCTTAACATTAGTGGGGTTGGCTTTACTTTCTTGAAGCTCCTTAGCTCGCTTCGTCTTTTGCAGCTCATGAGAGATGAGTGAAGAAGCTTTGTCGGCCAAAGGCACAGTTCGGCCCGGAACAATACGGCATAGAACCGCAAACCCAATAACTCTATTTCGCCAAGGCTGGGGAAAGTCATCATGAACCCCGGGTCCGGACCCTGACATCCAGCTACCAACCGGCGATGCGCCACCGTCTGACGTCAACATCGGCTTTTCTCCATTTGACTTTATCATTCTTGACACTCAACATGGGATTCAGGCACTTGTGGTGAGAAGATACGCGGACTGCTTACGTCGGTGAGTCCTTTACCTCCACGAACAGCCCTATACCTTGCCGTCATGCGGGTGTCCGTTAAGGATCATGAACACGCTCCGACGGCCTGAATCCTAAAAAGTGCCTCGATACTGCCGATATCCTGGAAAGGCTACCCTCCGAGCTCGACAAAATCCGGCCAAGGAAGCCCCAAGCTTCTTAGCATACCGCACATGAAGAGGGCCAGGTCGTCTGTATGGCTGCACCCAAGATCACGGAATGAACTATCCGAATTTTCCCCTCTTCAACCTCTAGATATCCAATTTGTCGGTCTCAAATCCCTCCCTCTCTTACTCGGTGCTGGTGGTTGGAGGTCCGTCCGTCTTGGCTTTTGTCAATGGGTGGTAAGTATAAGCCAACATTCCACCCCGGGGGCCGTATGGGGTAATGAATCGGATCTACTCTACATACATCCGCCCCGGGGGCCGGCCAGCCGCACATGTCAATTCCCCCGACATGACGCTGACCTGACACTGACACACCGTACCCACTTCACTTCATATCACTAAATTCAGGTTTACCCGAGAAGCGACGACGGGTATACGGGAAGGGACTTCAGCAAGCCGCGGACCATCGGGGCATCGGGACGTTGTTGGTTGTTGTTGTTGTTGTTGTTGTTCATGATCCTCGGTCATCTTTTCTTCGTGGATTACCTAACTCTAACGTCCCGAATCGAAACCAGAAAACTTTTTCGTAGAGTAAGACGCCAATTCGTCGAATGAGCTTCTCGCCAAGGTGTAGGATGTCATTGTCATGTCAGCCATGTAAAGGAACCTGGAAAGCGATGCCAAGTTCTCGCCTTTTTCGCGGTACAACATGAGCCTGCAAGTACCCTGGCACTGACAGTTGGACTCTACTCTCTAGGGAGAGCTTGAACCGTGCCTTGATCCGACGACCTCATTTGAGGATCAGGAAAGGTGACTGACTTTCGTCCGTCTTACGAGACGTTAGTCGATATTCCCAAATGGCCGAATCTGGTGATACTGCAGCGGTTTTAGTCATATACTCGTTTCTTTTTTGTTTTTCATAACAGGCTTACACATTAACACATGCAAACGGAATTCCCACAGCCGCATATAACCGGTCAGGGCAAGTTCCCAAGGAGAGTCTTCAGAGTTTAGTTCATCGTCTGATTGTGCCTTGAAGGGACACTCTGATGTCAGGTATTGCCTAAGCGAGTACGGGGGCCTTCATCGATCAGTAACTACGGGCTTGCTTGGAGAAATCTCCCAGCATTGATGTTACTTGCACTTTTTTGCATGCCATCCGGTTACTATCGGTCACTCAAAACCCAAAGGGTAAGTAAGGTAGTCGTTTCCCCTTTCGCTCGGAGTCAAACAAGGAAGAGATGGATGTGTTGAAGGCTCGGATGACAACCCGGCGGGCGTTCGCCGTCCACGGTTCAACCAACAACCTCAACGAGATGTTAGCAAACTTCCCGGACTCGATTTCCGATTCCAAACCGAGCCAGCGTTGCAGATGTTCGGATGATCTGGACTTCCCTTATTTCCTCTCCTTTCTCCAAGTTTCCCCTGCTTGAGCCCATCGCCAAGCATCCCATGATCGACATTAGTGCACAGGGGTAGTCACTAAAAAGTTTAGGCCCAACGCTAGCGTAGCGGGAGAGCAGCGCTGCAGCTACGGTGGCCCAAGTATGCGTTGGGTCATCTATAAAAAAGTTCAGTAAAAAAAGGTCCGTGCCAGCTGTAGGTACTAGGTACGCGCCTAGGCGCGTTAACGTAGACTTAGTTTAGCAATCAAGTCCATTTTATATTGTATATAACCCCGCTTCTTCGTATACCTTAATATATATAAATACTTTTACTATAATAATAACCTATTATCATTAGTAAGTATATATAAGTAAGCGTAACGTATATTTATATTAAGTTAACGCAATAAATAGTAAGTATAACCGACCGTAATACCCCTATTGAGGATAGTGTACTTATAGTGGAACTACGCCTATTTACTTTCTAAGGCTAATCCCTTACCGACGAAATATCGGATATATACGAAATAGATGAGGAGGATATAGAGGCAGATAGTTTGGTACCCTACCGCTTCGCTGTTAAGAAACTCCTTGATTGCGACGTTAACGAGGTGTACGAGATTTTGTCTTAGTATAAGGTAAAATATATTTATTAGAATTGGTTAATTAAAAACGGAGGTAATTAATCCTAATTAAAGAGTATAGGCTATTATCCGCGACTTAGAATTTAAGGAATTTTAGACTAAGAACGGCGAAGTTATATCGGAGCTAAAGTAAGATCGCTACGAATACTTCGTCGGTTTAGTGCGCTACTTATTTTTAAACTATATTAATAAAACCGATTATAAGAAATATAAAAAGTATAATAACTATAGCCCTTTTAAGAAATATATTATTATTAATACTAAATTCTCGGAGCGTACTTATACTAATTATTTTTACAAAAGCGAAGGCACTAATTATATTTTACGTAAAGGTATATTATATTCCTATTTATATTTTTTAGTTTATAATTATTTACTTATTATTTTTTAATTTACGAAAAGGCTTTGGAAAAGAAGGAGGGCGAGAGGGTTCCGTTTTCGGCTAAGACTATTCGCCGTTACAAAGTTCGTAATTTAGAGAGGGTTTTGGCTTGGGTTTAGGCTGAGATTGCTGCCCGTAAGGCTACGATGTAGTAGATATTAAATATCTATATAGGATTACTTACTTAAAGTATAAACTTTAAGGTTTATAATATATTCAAATGAAATACCTTTAAAATATTTTTCATTTTATAATTAATATACTTTATAATAGTAATATTATTTTAAAATAACCTTTAATAAGAATTATTAAGAACTTTTAAATTAAAATTATTTTAATTTATTTATTAAATTTAAACCTTCCTTTTAATTAAAGAAATTTTATATATTAAATTAATAGAAGAAACGGTTTCTTTTATAAAAAGTATAATTATTTATTAATTATAAAGATAGAAAATTTTTAAATATTTATATAATTTTAAAGAATTTATTTCCGAATTTCTTATTATTAAGGACGTTTTCGAAAGAATAATATATATAAATTTTATATATTATAAATATTGTATAAAAATTAATAATTCCAAATTTTAAATCTTTTTTTAAAAACCTTTTAACTCAGCCGTCTTTTTAATTTTATATATATATATAAATAATTAATTACAACGTTAATCCTATATAATAACCCTATATATATAGATAATATTATTATATAAAATCTAATAAATATTAATAATTTCAAATCTTAAACCCTTTTTTAAATAGTTTTTAATTTAACTATCTTTTTTTATTTCGTATATATATATATAATACTAATTATAACGTTAACTTTATATAATAATTATATATATATATATATAGATAATATTATTGTATAAAATTTAATAAAGATTTACAATTCAAAATCTAAAATCCGTTTTTAAATAGCTTTTAATCTAGCCGTCCTTTTGATTTCGTATATATATATATATATATATATAATAGTATAAAATCGAATAAAAATTAACGGTTTTAAATTTAAAATCCGTTTTTAACTACCTTTTCGTTTAGCTACCTTTTAATCTTATATATATATTTATATACCCGATTACAACGCTTCTTCTTATTCGTTCTTATAAAAATAATAACCTTAATTTTAATTTTAATTTATATTTTTCTTTATTTTTTATATACAAATATACTTCCTTTAATTCTTACCCTTTTAAAAACCTTTATTTCAAATCTTTTAAAGTTAATTTTAATTCTTTTAAAAATATAAAGGATTATTTAAATAAAATTAGAATTATAATTANTTATATTTTTCTTTATTTTTTATATACAAATATACTTCCTTTAATTCTTACCCTTTTAAAAACCTTTATTTCAAATCTTTTAAAGTTAATTTTAATTCTTTTAAAAATATAAAGGATTATTTAAATAAAATTAGAATTATAATTAATATATTAAAGACTTTAAATATTTTATTATTAAATTAAAATACGTTATTTTAAATTAAATTTAATTTAAAACGGGTTTTAAAAGTTTAATTTCTTTTATAATTTTAAAAAAATGTTTTTATAATAAATTTTAAATATATAATTTATATTATTTTATAAAATACTTATCTTTATACTTTTAAAAAAAATAAAAAGGTAATTCCTTAAAGAAAGATTTTCTAAAAGTTTATATTATATATTAGAAGTATATTAAATAATACTAACCCTAACTAAACGTAGTTAAATATACCCTAACCTCTAATATCCTTACGTTTTCTAATATTTAAGGCTGCGATCAACCGCTTCCGATTAATATTAATTCGTCCTAACTTCTTACCGTTAAATACCATACTTTTATATTTCTATTTACTATCCCCCGCCATTAACTACCGCTACTTATTCGATTTTGTAATTTATTATTACGTACGATACCCTCTTCTCTTATAATATTTTCCGACCGCTACTTAAAAACCGGCGTTCGCTATTTGGACTTTATAATTAATTACCTATAATAAATTAAATATACTGAATATAGGTAACGTTTTATTATCTAAACTATAGTTATTAATACGCTAGAAACTATATTCGTTATTAAAATAGATTTTCTAATTATTAATCTAGCCTATCTAACTACTATAAAACAATTTAATACTATAATTATCCCCTATAAGGTTCGAACTTAGAAAAAAGCCTTTATAATTTATACTACGTATATTTTTACGGGTATAAAGGAGAATACCCTTACTGAAGTTATAAGTATCGTTATCGCTCAAAACGAATGCGCTAAAGATTTAATCGAAAAGAAAGTCTCTTAAAATATTCGCCTCGTTAATTTCAATTAGTAAATACGGTACTTTAAATATTTAAAAGGTAATTCGGGGTCTAAAATTATTAATAAACCTATATATAATTTTATTTATATTTACGTTAAATAAACGATTTTAAATGAAGGCTCTTTCCTTAACTACTTAGCGTTTATTTAATATTTAGCTAAGAAATATATATTTAGTAAAAAGGTATTACCGGAGGCTGAATTCGAATCGTTCGTATTTATAGGTATCGATTACTTTATAAACGGAAGTAAAGTTAAATTTATAAACCTATATATTTCGCCCGAAAAGTCAATTAACTTTAAAGGGCTTAAGGATAAAGTGGAAATAGTAAAGGCGAAGAAAGATTAACCTTTAGTAATTATTTTTATATAAATTATTATCGAGCCCGGGCCTACTGATAATAATATTAAAATACCGAAGCGGATATATAAACGAATTATATTATTAAGTGACGGGAATTCCGTTCTATCTTTAATTTTAAAGAGGCCTTCCAAATTAAAGACTACTATTAAATAGGAATTTAATAGTAAGAATAAATATATAGTAAAAAAGGAATTTAGGAATGGGAATAAAAAGGAATTAGTAGTAAAGAAGGAGGCGGGGGTACCGAAGAGAATACCTACTATTAAGCGGGAATTAAGTATAAGAATAGAGCCTAATATTATATAAGTATTTAAAATTAAATAAAAGCGCTACGCTAATTAGGGGGTAGCCGCTAGCCGAAGCGTAAACGTATAGAAAAAGCTTACTCTAAGGGAAGATATAAAGGTTAAGTAATTTCCCCCTTCTTTTTAATAGTAAATTAATTTTTAAGAAGAAAGTAATATAGAAGAAAAGTAATAAGGTAAATAGAATAAAGATAGTAAAGTATCGGACGAAAGTATATTATTTAATGAGGGTAAATATATATTGGCTGGAGAGGCTTCTAATAAAGGAAAGTTTATAGATTTGGCTAATATTAAGGAAATTCCCGCGCACTTTACGATTAAGCGGAAAGGATTGCGAATAATTAGTTCCGATAGATCCGCTACGGCCTCAATTTCGGCTACTCCTCTTCCCGCTTTATTAACTTAAAGCCGTAAGTAGTAGCTCTGTATAATAATTATTTCCTATTATCTTTTACTTAAAATTATTTTTATAATTTAAAAATTGAAAGTTTCTATTTATATATTCTAAACCTTCCTTCCCTCTATCTTTATTTTATATATATAGTTTGTAATGCTTTTTGGATAAGGTAGAAACGTAATATAAAGTATCTTTCGCTCGCAATCTTTATATACTTTGAATTATAATTTATATTTAAAAATATTTGAAAAGCCTATTTATATATACGAGGCAGGATTATAATTAGTAATATAATTATAATATTTATAGTATAATAGTAAATATAAATATAATACCTTTTTTAAGCTTTTAAGTTCGATTTACGTTTGTGATATTTTTTTTACCTTTTTCTCTTTCTCCTTTTTATTTTTATTATTATATTATACTCCGCTTTATCCTTATTATCTAGTCTATTTCATTATATTTAGGTAAATAATAGTATTTGTAACCTATATTTTTATATAAATATTAATATATTTCGTTTATAGTATATAAACGTTATATATAAACTATTAATATTAAATTCTAGAAAGTTATTTTATTTATTAAAGTATAATATTTTAATCTTATTTTTAGCAGCGTTTATAAATAAATTGTAAAAATTATGATCAATTTATTTTATTTATAGTTAATTTCTTCCGATAGCTATCTTATTCGTATTAATACTTATTACTGTCTTTAATCCTATTTAATCTATATTTTAATACCTCTATTATTCTATCTACGTCTCTACCTACTACTTTTATTAATTATTTAACCTCTTCGAACGTACCTTTCGGTAATACTATAATATAGAATTCCGGTACGTTACTTTTTAATATATAAACCCTTAGTTTTTTCTAAAGGTAATTATATTTTTAGTAGAATAATTAATCGGGAGTATTCCGCGCGTACGGAACGAAGTCTATTATAAGCGAAGTGTATAAATTTATTATTTATTATAATAGGTAATAGTCGAATTCAAAATTATTTTTATTCGTAATTTCCTTTAATTATACGTACTAATTCCAATCTATTTAATACCGATAATTAAAAGCTTTAACTTTATTATAATTATAAAATAAAATAATTAATTTTCCGGAAATAATATAATAACGGTTATATTAAAGTCGGATAATATATTCGTTCTAATATTTAATTTATTCGACGAATTTTATTCGGATTCGGGGTATAAAAGTGAATAGTAAAGCGATATAATCTTCAATTCTTACCTCCGTCTATACGTCTATAAATTCGAATTTATAGAAATAATCTTATTTATATTAAATTAATATTAATTAATCGCTATTAGGAGTAATTTACTGTTTAAAAAAGCGTTCGACTATTTCGCAACTATTTTTACCAATTTTTAATACGTTAATTATTGGTACTTTTCCTTCGTAAAAAAACGTCCTATATTTCTAGTAATCGATTTAGGCCGTAAATAAGTAATACCTAATCCTTTTAGAATATATTATACCGAATAAGAAGGTCGCTTTCTATTTATCTTTCTTTAAAAACGATTACTAAGTCCGGGCTTAATTTACGAAGTTTTAAAATCCTTTGCGTTTTATTCCTTAGTATAATAAAATAAAGCCTGCCCGCAACTATATTAATTTTATTATTATAATCGCCTCGTATTTATATTGGGATAAATCTATACTTCCTAACTACTTCTATCTATTAAGTAAATATAAACCTTGCTATCGTAATAAAAATGCCTATATAAAACCACGGAATATAATGTAAATATATATTTATCCCCGTATATACTTCGATATTAAACCGCCTAAATTTTAAATAAGTATTAATATACTATATATAATTTAAATTAAATATAATTTAACCACCTTAGCGTCGATAAAGAAATTCTAACTTCTCTTATACTACTTCCGGGAAAAACTCTTTAAAGTAAATAAAGAGTAGTTCCCTAAGTAAATAAAGTTCGAAGAACTTTATAAAATAGTATTATAATTCCCGTTTACTAAATTTTCGAATGAAGTACGCTTTATTAAATTCTTTAATACCCTATAAAATAGTATATATTCTATCGAGTTTCCTTTTAAATATTTCGGACGTATATTTTTTTAATATTTTAAAAATTTAACGTAAATCCGTTATACCTCTCTTCGAAACTATAAAACTATAATCCCGGAATATAATAAAGAACTCTAAATCTATTACCGGCCGTTTAAAAGTAATTATTTTAATTTTATTATAAAGTTTATTACTAATAATTATATTTAGTCCGCGGATAGGGGTTGTATCTAGTATTCTAAGAAAAGTATTTAAATTCGTCCGATTAATTTTAAATCCGAATATCTATTCTAAACTTTCGAATATTTATTAGCGTATAAATTTATTTATATAAGCTTACCGAAGAAAATCCGTATAAGGCGTAAAATCAATAGCTTTGCGACCTATTATAATAAACTAGTATATAAATAGGTTTAGAGATGTTATTTACTAATATAGTAGTAGAATATTTGGAATAGAAAAGTAATATTAGATATTCGATATCGGGAGAGAAGCGACCGGCAAGAATATTAAAGGCTTTCTTCTTACGACAATAACCAATATTAGTTACTTAAAAACAGAGGTAATTAATCGCTATTATAATATATTAATAGTTTCTTAAAATCCGTCTTTTATTTATTAAATTTTATTATAAGGCGCGAACGAGTATTAAAATAGAACTTTAATTATTATATAAGGGTTAAAGAATAATTAAATATATATATTAAAATTTTTTTTTTAATTATATTTATTATTAGATTTATTTCCCTTCTTTAAATTTACTTTATAAGAAATTTTATTTGTAGTATAAAGAAATTCTACTTAAATTTTATTTATAAATTAAATAGAATTTCTTTATATAAATATAAAATATATAAAAANTTATATTTATTATTAGATTTATTTCCCTTCTTTAAATTTACTTTATAAGAAATTTTATTTGTAGTATAAAGAAATTCTACTTAAATTTTATTTATAAATTAAATAGAATTTCTTTATATAAATATAAAATATATAAAAAGTAAAAATAAAACTTAAATATATTTTAATTTTTAATAAATCTCTTAAAATATTTTAAACTATTTATTATTATATAGCTTTATATAAAGTAAACTACGTAATAAAATAAAGAATATTTATAGAAGAAATCTTTTTTAATTTAATTTTCGGTTTAACTTTTTTCTTTTTTTTAATAGCCCGGCTAATTAATATTTATTAATATATAAAATCTCCTATTATTCTATTTAATTCCCGTTTTAATATTATATATAAAAACCCTCTTCTTTTCTATTTAATATATTTAACTTCCTTTTCTTCCTTACCTTTAATATTATATTATATTTATTAAATTATTTAAATACTTTATATTTACAATTTAAATATTATAATATTATATTACTACCTTTTTATAATTATTTCATTAGCTATTT